>MU551552.1:300475-320694 GCA_024362625.1 Silurus asotus | reverse complement strand
AAATTATTACTACAGACCACCACAAACTCCTAAATTATTACTACAGACCACCACAAACTCCTAAATTATTACTACAGACCACCACAAACTCCTAAATTATTACTACAGACCACCACAAACTCCTAAATTATTACTACAGACCACCACAAACTCCTAAATTATTACTACAGACCACCACAAACTCCTAAATTATTACTACAGACCACCACAAACTCCTAAAATACCACTACAGACCACCACAAACTCCTAAAATACCACTACAGACCACCACAAACTCCTAAAATACCACTGCAGACCACCACAAACTCCTAAAATACCACTGCAGACCACCACAAACTCTGAAAATATCACTACAGACCACCACAAACTCCTAAAATACCACTACAGACTACCACAAACTCCTAAAATACCACTGCAGACCACCACAAACTCCTAAAATACCACCACAGACCACCACAAACTCCTAAAATACCACTACAGACCACCACAAACTCCTAAAATACCACTACAGACCACCACAAACTCCTAAAATACCACTGCAGACCACCACAAACTCCTAAAATACCACTGCAGACCACCACAAACTCTGAAAATATCACTACAGACCACCACAAACTCCTAAAATACCACTACAGACTACCACAAACTCCTAAAATACCACTGCAGACCACCACAAACTCCTAAAATACCACTGCAGACCACCACAAACTCTGGAAATATCACTACAGACTACCACATACTCCTAAAATACCACTACAGACCACCACAAACTCCTAAAATACCACTACAGACCACCACAAACTCCTAAATTATTACTACTGACCACCACAAACTCCTAAATTATCACTACAGACCACCACAAACTCCTAAAATACCACTACAGACCACCACAAACTCCTAAAATACCACCACAGACCACCACAAACTCCTAAATTATTACTACAGACCACCACAAACTCCTAAAATACCACCACAGACCACCACAAACTCCTAAATTATTACTACAGACCACCACAAACTCCTAAAATACCACCACAGACCACCACAAACTCCCAAATTATTACTACAGACCACCACAAACTACCTCAGACTGCTTCAGACCATCCCAGACAGGCACAGAATGCTCCAGACTGCACTGAGCAAAGCTCCGGAAGGTGTTTTTATTTGGTATTCTTTTGTAGGCTTTTATTTTTGTTATCAGAAACACTTTTTGTGTGTTTTATTATTTTTTTTAAAGCAAAGGAATAAACACCACATTTAAACACGTCTCTAACGCTTTTGTGAATTATTCATTACTGCGCTGTAACATTTACAACGTCACTGAACGTTATCGAAGAAAAACGAGGCCTCGAAGGTTAATGCTTTTATTTCTGCTAAACGTATTCCACACTCGGGTTCGGCTCAGAAACACTAATTAGTCGCTCGTCTCAAGTCAACAGGATTTCTATCCGTAATGAAAGCGTGCTACTGTTGAAATTCAGACGGGGCTTTGAAAGCGGAGGCGAGGAAAAACACAGCAAAGGTCAACGTGTCATATCGCCATAATCCTCTAAATTACCATGGCCTGAAAAATCAGCAGCTCGAAGAGACGGCACGGTCCAGCCATCAAACACGAGCCGCGGAGAGATGAGTAATTTACAGGCTGATCGTAATTCAGTGTGTGTGTGTGTGTGTGTGTGTGTGTGTGTGTGTGTGTGGTTGTGTGGGGGGGGGTGGATAATGGACCTGAGAGGATATTTCAGCAGGGGGAATTAGTTCACCAATGCCACGGTTTGATGACACCAATCCAGGAATCCAAAGTCATTAATTTGTTTACCATCTAAAGCGAGTCAATCTCCTTGGCTTCTCAGACGTGTGTGTGTGTGTGTGTGTGTGTGTGTGTGTGTGTGTGTGTGTGTGTGTGTGTGTGTGCGTTCACTCATATTTAGTCCTTTGTAAGTGCGACCAAGAACATTCTCACACTGGGCCTCAGCTTTCCAGCGTAAGAATGCTTATTCGTGATAAAAGTAATGCCACCCAGTAGGAGCAGGGGTTTAGTGTTTTGAACATGCTGTGTGTGTGTGTGTGTGTGTGTGTGTGTGTGTGTGGCAGGCCTGTTCAGCATGCCTTGACTTCATCTTTCAACCTTAAAATGACAAATCACTAGAAACACTATGGTATACACACATATATACACACACACACACACACACACACAGCTGAAACCTGCTAAAACCATTTAGAACCGGTTTAACCAGTCCAAACCAGTTTTATCAACCAGCTGGAACTACCTAAAACCAGCTAGAGCCAGTATAACCATCCAGCTAAAACTCATTTACGAGTCTAACCAGCAGAATCTGGTTCAGAATCAGATAACACACACACACACACACACACACACACAGACACACACACGCACACACGCACACACAGAGTTCGTAAAAACTAGGCACAAACCCTGATTAGCATGTTCCGTATCTAATGCCCAGGATTCCTCTCCCCACATGTGAGGAACGTGGGGTGGTGCAGAGGAAGTGTAATCACACACGCTGATCAAACGCAGCATGAAGAACCACAGAGCTGCTTTGATTAGCTGAGAAAAAGAACCTTGTCTCCTATTAGCACAAAGCAATTATGAAATCCGAGTGAGATTAGCACCTGAAAGCAAATCAGGAATCGAAATCTGTTCCACTCCGAAAAATTCATCGTTCCGCTGCTTTGTAGAAGAACTGTTTCTAATCGAGAATCCTGATAATCCTACACCAATCCTACAGCAAGAACATCTGGAATATCTAAAAGTGGAGACTAATACGATGCTAATAAAAGGACCGTGAATCGCTAATCGCTAAACTCCTGACAGGTTCTGGGTAATGAGGAGAAAATAATCATATCAATAATCATGATGTTTCTACCACACAAATACAAGTGTTCCAAACAGAACCTTAAAAAACCCTTAAAGAACCTCTTGATTCCACTTGATGATCCATGAAGATCTGCTTTCCATGGTTTGGACGTGTGTGGAAGATTTCCTTCTAAAGAGCTTCAATCCTATTGAACATGAGGAACGTGAATAGGCCTGGGCTGCAGTTACTGCTCACCTCACCTACATCAGTACCTGATCTCTCACAAGTACACTCCAAAATCTAGTGGAACATCTTCCCAGAAGAGCAGAGCTTATAAAAACAGCAAATGGTGATTAAGTGTGGAATGAGATGTTCAAAAAAGAAGCACAAAACAATCTTATGGTCAGGTGTCCACAAACTTTTGAATAAATTGTGTGTATAAATGAGTATCAACCAGATCTTGATGGTTTTTACTGGATGGAGAAGGTTTCATGCTTCTGGGTCTTCTGTAAAGTTCTATTTAAATCCCTTTGATGTACACCTGTATATGTTTCATGAGGAATGATAAATCCTTCTGCAGATATCGTTTCCATGTAGCTCCATGTGTACAGAGTCACACTTTGCTGTTTGGGTTTATAATTCTGTGTGTTTTTCAGATTCCCTCAAGGAGCTTTAAAAGCCTGAAGCTTGTAAAAGTACAAAAATAATCACTGTTTTGCCACCAAGTTATCAACCGTCTATCTGTCTTACTACTATGACCAGAAGGGCCAATTATTTTAGCAAGCACACACACACACACACACACACACACACACACACACACACACATGGGAAACGTGAAAAAATTCCAGCCATCAATCATGATTTTCGTCAGGGAAAAGTCAGCAGCTGCGAGATAAATAATGGCTGTCAGAGCGTCCAATCAAACGCCATGTTCCGGCTCGGTGAATAATAAATACATGCTACGTGTCATTAGCATCCTCACACACTGAGCTGCCATGAGCGTGCACACACACACACACACACACACACACACACACTCACACACACTCTCATCTGGCAGATCACCAAGCTACGCACCTAGTTTAGCCCTGAATATTGTTAGCTATTTTAGCTAATCCGTTGCGCTAGACTACCCTATTAATGCGCTAATCCAGCATTGTTACTGTTTCTATAGTAACAGAGACATTTATTTGGACAGAGTCTCCAGTGTCAGTGCTTTGTGACTTCTTCATACATCATCAGGACACATGGAGGAGTTTATACTTATAGCTTATAGCAGTGAAACTAAACACACATTCTATCCAATCAGAATCCAGAACTGATTCTGTAATCTATAGAAGAATCTAGAACGTACGAGGTGCTATCAAAAAGTGTGGACAAACTTTTGTAACACGTCAACAGATGGCAGTTGTACTCACAGTCACAGGGAGCACCGACTATCATAAATCAGTGCGCCAAAAGACATCATCCTGTGAACATCTGGAGCGGTGCAACTGGTGATATTCTGGTGAAGCAGCCTGTCACTGAGCTTCTCCCCACACGTACTGTAAAGTTCTCACTGGAAACAACATGATCTCACTTCCGCACCACCCTATTTGCCAGATTTGGCTCCTGCGGACTTCACCCTCTTCCAGAAGATGAAGATCCATGGAGGTGACGGCTTAGTGGTTAAGGCAATGGACCTTGCATCTGAAGATCATTAGTTCAAATCCCAGCCACACTAAGGGCCATTTCTAGGCCCCTGAGCGTGGCCCTTAACCCAATAATTGCCCAGCCAAATGCTGTAAACGTAATGTAAGAGCTGGCTTGCAGTTTCCACACCGTTTAGACTTCTATGACATGTTCCAGAAGAACCCTGGGAGGCGCTGTATTGCTGTGCGAGGGGACTATTTTAAAGGTGATTGTGTGGAAACATAGATAAATAAATAGAGAGAGTCTCCAAACGTTTTGCTACCACCTCGTAGCATCTTCTGTGAATGACAGAATCTTTAGCACATCCTGTTGTTACCACATCGGGTTGTAAGTGATACACCGTATATCAAAGTTTAACAATATCCTTTTATTTGATGGTTTCATGACTAACTCTATTGTAGTGTTTTTTTGCTGTAAGTGCGCTGTAGCTATCCAGCCAAAAAGATGAACAGTTGGTGGAACATTTGTGCATTTAAGAGTTAAAACGCCTCAACACTAGATAAGCATTACGCAGTTATTCATCAAACGGCGACACTTTGAGAGATACTGCGGCTTGATGGATTGTGTTCTTATGGTGAGAGATGGTGAGGGAAACAGAACAGCCGGAGAAAACCTCCGGCTTCAACCACTGAGCGTGTTGTGTTGTTTTCGATTGGAAGCGATTTTATTTACTGGAGAAAACACATCATGGCCGTGACCTCCATCGTTTCCTTTTGTGCCCAAATCAATCCAAATCTTTATCCAGAACCGGAACACTAGACGAGCACCCGCGATGTTGCTGGAACACTGAAACTGGAACACTTGTTGAAGAATCATGATGAGTCGTTCCTGAACGATTCCTTCATTTATTTTCTACTGGATGTGGCGCATGAGCAATGCATCGCAAAGGCATCTCTCGACTCTTCTAGTGTGAGTCGTTCGTTCTTCTGTCACGTGACTTTCAGAGACAAGATGCAGTTATATATACATACAGTTAAAGCTGTTTTATGCAGACGTGTCGGGCATCTGCTTATTGATCTGATTATCTGATTAATGGAATGAATTGGAGCAAATGACTCCAAAAAAAATTTGTTTATTTTGATAAACAAGATTCAAAGAACCGAGTCAGTAAACTGATCTGATTCAGTTTGTTCTTTAGTCTGAGTAACATCAGCTACCTGGGGACTTGAACGCTCTTTTACTGACCTCCTTTTACATTCTCCTTCATCAGTAGTCATAAACGGATCGAAAGCATCAGAGATTTTTTCCATGTAATCAGAATATTGGCAGGAAGATTAGTCATAGTTAGTTTATTGATGAACTAATCATTAGGTCACCTTGTCCTGTACCTTTCACCTTTCTGATCCATGAGATAATTCAACAAAATGACACATCATGTCTTCTCTGTTATCGGTGTTTACCTGAATTACCAAGGAATTACTGTATACGAGACTAAAAAAACGATGCGCCGCAACCTGAAAACCTCGCTAGCCTTGTGCGCATGCTACTTCAACTGACAGTCAAGTATTACATTTGTGTGAGCTCATTTCTGCTCTTGAACAGGAAATCAGACAAAAATAAATGCTTTGAACGCCACTTTTCTTCTCTTGATTTTGACCACCCACCTTCTCTACAGGTACCAGATCGCTGGGCCAAATCATGGCACCGAACTGTAATTATCATCTCTGCCCAGATGGCGCTGTTAAGGGTTCATCTTCTGTTCCTTACTGACATCTTTTACCTGAGAAGGTCCATTACCTTGAAGAATAACTCTTTGAAGGTACATAAATGGGCCTTATGGTGTAATTATGTAGCTTAAATTACCACGCATAAGGTGCAAGGATAATGATCGGATCAGTTCTTGCATATCTTATGCTTCTTATTCCTTAGAGATATTAACATTATGCTGATTTGCTGCGTCCATTCCTAAGTTCTTGCGGACATTTTTATGCAGGCCATACATTTGGTTGATGCTTTTATATAAACGTTGGTGGCCTTGATCAAAAAACCAGCGGTAGCAGATTGGCAGTGCTGCGATTTTTAATCACAACCTACTAATCATTTGTTTTAGCTTCTGAGCTACAACTGAGCTTTGATCTCTCATACTTTTAACCCTCTGTCCTTAAGTCTGGTCTAATATAATACCCCAATACCCCTCTGATACAATAACCCTTACGTCAGGTCTAATATAATAACCCAATACCCCTCTGATACAATAACTCTTAGGTCTGGTCTAATATAATAACCCAATACCCATCTGATACAATAACCCTTAGGTCTGATCTAATGTAATAACACTGTAATTCAACTTTATCTAATCTAATCTGATACCCCTCTGATTGGATAAACCTTAGGTCTGGTCTAATTTACGTGTATTTCTATGTTCTAAATTGTTCTATGTCCCATCAGTTCTGTTTCCTCTGCATCTTTGTTACATAGAAACATATTCTACATGGTTCTACAAGTTTTGGCCACTTGAGATGTTTCGGACATTTCTACGTTTGATCTTTGCCACTTGTTTAGACCTTTACTAGTATGAAATGTGAAAGCTTGTAGCTCCTCATACATTTATATTCTTTCCATTAATGCCATGACAGATGCTCTTCTCCAAAATTGTCCCATTTTTACAACTGAGCAGTTGATGGATGTTGAAAGGCCCCGCATTGGCAGTGAGATGGTGCCAGGACTTGAACTCGTGACATTCCAATCAGAAGTCCAACGTCTTATTCACTGAGCTGCCACGTCCCCTACAAGAACTTTCACTGTCTCTGTCTGGATAACAGGCTTCTGGATTGCCTTTGCAGACTAATCCTTTCGTCTGATATATTACTCCTTTTGTTTCAACCGGTCTAAGGTTAAACCCTGTTCTTGCTGAATATCCACTGGTGGGATTTCTGCTTCTTAGGCAGCTCTGTGAGGATGTGGATTATTCTCCTTCACGGCCAAAAAAGAGATTGATTTCCTAAAGAATGTCATGGATAGTGTTAGCTATCAACACTTCACTGCTAATTCCACAAGAATTCCTTTTCATCCAAATTACACAGCAGCTGTCAAAGATATATTTCAGATTTACCCCCAGGATCAACTTCAAGATCTTCACTAAGATCTATTCATCCTAAAGTCCTCATCATCAGGAGTGAAATGAAGGCAAAATTATAAAGTTCAAGATGTTCCACAGGGAAGTTTATTAACACAGGGTAATTTCAGTCACCATCCATCACTCCTTATGTAGGAGGTGGTAGCAAAACTTTTGGAGACTCGCTCTGTTTACAAGAAAGTACTTTATTTATCCGTTTCCACACCGTCACCTCCCACAGTCCCTTTGCACAGCAATACAGCGCCTCCCAGTGTTCTTCTGGAACCTGTCCTGGAAGTCTTCTTTTGAAGATGATCTCCGCCGGGGTGTCAAAACAGCTAGCAGGATCTTCATCTCGACGGAAAGAGGGCGAAGTCCGCAAATCTGGATCGTCCTCCGAAGATCATTGTGCACAAGTTGAGTCGAGCTCTCATTACCTTCCAGTGATGTTCTTTCGCTCCTGAAGCTCGAGTGGCGCTCAAAACACCTCGAACACTCGTTGCACTGTATGTCAAAAGTATGTCAAACTTCTCTGTGGCAGGTTTGCCCACTTTCACACTTACCTCCTGAAATCGTAGACGTGATCAGAATAGCACCAGATACACCATTAGTTTCAGAACTTTCTGGTACCACCTCGTACAAATCTTGGGGTTGATTGTCTTTCTGTCCTGCGAGACGTGACCAAAAGGACTTGTTTTTTGGATATTTGTTGGGCTTCTGAGTAGCATGAAAAGAAAGATTTCTTCCATCCAGGGTTGAGATACTGCACAGGGCAATAGGTAACACAGGAAGAACATCACTTTTAGCATCGGTTATACAGATGAAGGATTGAACTTTGCTAGGATTGATCATAATGACTAGAAGGTTCAGTGGTTTGCATATTTGACTGCTACAAATTTGGAATGGTGGAAAATAGAAAACACTACGGCAGTGGACTTGACGTTATTATTAGCATTGGTTAGCATAATGTACTAGCACTAGTTAGCTTGATTAGCTAACGCGGGTGAGACGAAAGACGTGGTGTTTGGATGCTCATTTAGCAAATGATCCATTTTAACCAAAATAATGAAGCTGTAAGAACATCGATGCTGGGTAGAAGATTTCCTGCCATGCCTTGCGGCTGGTTATTTTAAAAATAAACACTGGCATGCCTCTCAGCTTGCGCCTCATGAAATGAGGTTTAATTTTATCCTTGTTGACACCAAACATCAGGAATACACCAGGCTCCTCGGCTCGGGTCTGATTAAATAATATACATTCTTGGTAGACGATTTTCTTCACAGGTGTTAGGAGAGGGAACGTCAGCTTACTTTAGCGACGATGAGAACTAGCTTTGTAGCTTCCATTGCATACAAAAATGAGGATGAGAGGTTTGATATGTGTTCCTAGTTATCGAGCTAAACAATACTCATAGTGAATATTTTACTTCATTTATCTGCTGACTGGATGGAAGATCTGCCAGATTAGCTTCATCTAGACCCGTAAATGGCTAAAGTCAGCAAATTTATTGTTTCTTTTCTATAAAACTTGGCAGAAGCCTGGCTTCTGTTGGAGTCTTGCATTTACATTCCAGCTCTATTCTGCAAAATATTGCACACATGCCGTTCGAGGACGTTAGCGTAGACTTTGTCTATAACAAACACCTCCACGGGATAAACATCTGTTCTCTGCTGAGCTCTCGCACCCTCCCAGATACCATCAGCATTTCAGGATGGAAGTGGAAACTGCTGACCTGAAGTGCTGATAATAGCACAAATCTTCAGCAGAGTTGAAACCAGCAGGACGTTACACATGGCCTACTTTAACTCCCAATGACTGTTAAATATCATTTACATTTTTCTCATCCATCCCGATCACACAAAACGCAGATGTTCCTTCTGCTCATATAATCTTTCGAAAGCAAGAAAGATGAAGGAGAGGAAAATGAAATCTAACACCAGAGATCTGTGTGTACTTTTACTCGTATGTTTGTTGTGTTGACTTCCTGCAGGGATTCTTAGCGTAGCGTTTCACAGATTAGCCGTTAGATCATTAATCTGGTAGATGATCATAAATCTAAGATTGATGCATGAGCAGAGAGCAGATTAGTAACTGGTCAGGTGGTACTGGTCAGGAAAACTCAGCAGGGTTTGCTGGTTAGATAGTTACCACAACATTTTTATCGTAGACATGTTAATTAGCTAGCAGGAGCAGGACTGGTCAGTTTCATTAATTAGCTGAAGAAGGAAATGGTACCACGGCGTGGTATTTGGTCAGTGTTGAGAATTAGCTGGCGTGTGATTGGTCAGTGCTGTGAATTAGCGGTTCCAGACTGACAGATGGAGGCTTCACACACAGCTTTTACACCTCACAATAGTGCACACACACACACACACACACACACACACACACCCTTGGGATGGCTCTCTCTGTGTGTCCATAACACACTTACACAGTGATGACATTATTAAGAGCACTGGCCGTGTCTCCAGCCCCCGCGGCGTTCCGTCCACACCACGCTAACACTGCTACTGCTGTACTGATCATTTCATACCTTCATTACCTCCATAATAAACACAACACTGATAATAGTGTTCACGAGACCTACTGCAATTACTCATAATGAGGATGATGAGGGACGTAATGAGAGGATGAAAGGATGAGGAGTTAAGGATGAGAGGATATGGAGGTGAGGATGAGAGGTTGAGGAGGTGATGAGGATGAGATGATGAGGAGTTAAGGATGAGAGGTTGAGGAGGTGATGAGGATGGGATGATGAGTTAAGGATGAGAGGATGAGAGGTTAAGGAGGTGATGAGGATGGGATGATGAGTTAAGGATGAGAGGATGAGGAGATGATGATAAAAGGATGAGGAGGAGGTGATGAGGTGATAAGAATTTGAGGATCAGAGGATGAGGTGATGAGAATGGGATGATGAGGAGGTGAGGATGAGGGGATTTGGAGGAGGTGAGGATGAGAGGATTAGGAGGAGAGGATGAGGAGTCTCTTCATGTCTCTCTTTTAGTCTGTCTGTTAATCATTATTTGTTTCCCTCTATTCTCAATCAATCCCTTTTCTCCTCCTGCTCCATTTCTGTTTTTATTCTCAGTCCATCTTTGTCTCTTTTTGTCATTTCTCCTCTCTGTCCATTTTTACCTTCTTCGCTCTCCTTCTCATATTTCTCCAACTTTGACTTATTTATCTCCATTTTTCTTTCTCCTCCTTATTTCCAATTACTCTCCTTTTTTCATCTTCTTCAATCTCTCTCTTTCTCTCTCTCTCTCTCTCTCTCTCTCTCTCTCTCTCTCTCTTTCTCTCTCTCTCTACCTTGCCTGGAGAAACAGGCCCATGTGAGGTCTGTGCTGTTTTTCTTCTTCCTCTTCACGCTGATTTTCCCACCAATGGCACTTCTGACAGGCGTGAAAGCTTCTGTAAACCTCTCTGTCCTGTCATATCACAGCACAACACTCCTCTTTTTATTCCGCCTCTCTCTATCCAGTGTGATATCAGGGAAAGGGGCGGGGCTTCCAGACTTTCAGTTAACTGGCAGTCATTGTGGATACGTACGGTGATTGGTTCATCCGTTATTTAAATTCGTTCTGTGGAAAATAGATTTCTGTGTAACCGTGCTGTTAAAATAGAGCGCTCACGTTTAAAACGTGTGCAGGTGAGGGGCGGAGCTAGTGCTCTGCCATCTCCAACTAGCGTTCCATGATATTAAAATGTAGAGCTCAGGTGTAAAACGTGTGCAGGTGAGAGGCGGGGCTAGTGTTCAGAACTGAGATCCAGTGCAGGGTGAGGAGGTTTTCTAAAAGGGTGAAGGATCATGCTGGGTTTCAGCTGCTGAGTAGTTCATGGCCGTAAGGTTGCACGGCTTCTGAACTTCTTGTACAGCGAGGAAGTGGTGGTTCATCTCTGCTCTGGTTCTCTTCAGCATGATGCTGGCAGGTGGCCATTCAATTCCATCTTCTCTATCCTGCTTTGTCTTTCCTCCTGTTCCATCTTATCTTCTTAATTTACACTCTGCTTCTAAATCGAGGAATCTCTCTCTCTCTCCCTCT
Source organism: Silurus asotus (assembly GCA_024362625.1). Classification (NCBI taxonomy): domain Eukaryota; kingdom Metazoa; phylum Chordata; class Actinopteri; order Siluriformes; family Siluridae; genus Silurus; species Silurus asotus. The sequence goes on along the minus strand of MU551552.1, from coordinate 309,082 downwards.
CTCTCTCTCTCTCTCTCTCTCTCTCTCTCTCTCCCCTTGTCTCCTAACAGAAGCAGCCCAGAGAAGAAGCTATCCATCACTCATGATCCCAATCCGGTCCGTGTATTACCGCTCTCTCACACACACCTAAGCTCCAACACACCTGTTTCTACTTCCAGCTCAATCACTCTGGTCAATCACTCTTACTTCTCCAGCTTTCACGCAGAGTTTTGCTTCTTTAGGGTTTTAGTTTTCTCACCAGCCCTGAAGAAGAAAAAGGGTTTCACTTGTGAGTGTTTATCCTCCAAAAACCCAGTGAACTCTTTGGTGTAATAAAACATTTCAGGCTGTTCTGAAGTAGTAAAAGGAGAATAATCCTGGTCATGGTGGCAGCAGCAGAAGTTCAGCTTCATCATATTGAGAGCTGTGTGTCATCAGCTCTACTACTTTCACTTCATAATGAGAGATGTTTTAGTGAAGAATAATTTGGATTTAGAAGGTTTTATTACTTAATAAAATTCTGCGGTCATGGTCCGTGTGTTTCCCATCATCATGATGTTTAGAGAAGTGGTGATGGTTTGGAGATGATGGTGCCATTACCTACCCCATCCCTGAATCCTTGACCTTGGTAGAAAGCGAGCGTGAGCTTTGACAGTCCGGTCTCGGGGATATTGATCTTGGTGTAGTGTTGATGAGCATGATGGCACCCGGCTGTCTGGATTTCATAAACAGCGTGCGAGCTGCTTAACACGCAGGGAGGCTGCGCTTATTATCGACCTGTCGTGTATAATAAAGAGGTTCGGAGAAAGCTTGGAAGCTCTCTGCAGTCAGCTGGTGTTCGTCACGGACGGCCAGGGAGCGAGCGAGCGGCGCTTTATTTCGCGTCACGTCGGAGCTGAGCCGAGCAGACAGAGGATCTTTGAGGGACTCGTGGCTTTTTCACGCTCGTGTGGTGCTCGTGTTCGCTGGTGCACTGAGATGAGCGTGCGTTTGTTGACGAGGGCATTTTTTTGGGTTTTACATGATCGACGGAGAGAGAAGTTTAATTTGAGTCATAAATGATCACAAATTACTCATATATAAAACCTAATGTTATAGCAGCTGCAAACAGTCTGTCTCTCCAATAGCTCTGTACAGTATCTCCTCCTGGATGGATGGAGAACTGATGGTTATGATATCCAGAGGGACTTTATTTATCAGCTGTAAAACTAAGATAAATGAGGGTTAAGCCCCTTGCCCAAGGACCCCAACAGTGGCAGGTTGGTAGTGCTGGGATTTGAACCCATGACCTTTCAATCAGAGTCTAACATTTTATCCACTGAACTACCACCTCCCAGGTTTTCAAATTGCACACACACGATAAAGCACCCCTGGAGCAGAAAGAGTTAAGGGCCTTGCTCAAGAACCCCAACAGTGGCAGGTTGGTGGTGCTGGGATTTGAACCCCTGACCTTATGATTAGAGCTTTAAGCACTATGATCTGCTAATAGAGTTTTACCTCTGACTGTTAGAAAGCACTGACACTGGAGACTCCTTCCTACCTGTTACATAAACACACAACTTATTAATGTTTTTTTACAGCTTGCATTCATCAGGCAGGAGCTGTTGCTATAGAAACCATAAGGTATCAGAACACGAGCATTGAGCATTGATCCAATACTGTAATCAGAGATGCTGTTATTAGGAATACATTTTTCTTCTGACAAATCACAATCTAGCGACGGCTACAGCATGTCAACAGCTGCGTTCTCTATTGCAGCTAAGAACACCTCCTTATTAAAACGGTTTGAATATCTTATCCTTAGCTCATTAGCATATTTTTAGGATAAGCAGTGTGATTTATTCAGCATCGTATTTCCTCAAACAGCTTCAAGGCTCAGGGCTGCGGCCTTAATGTAGGGATGCTAACACCATGTTGTTTAAAGGCTGGAAACATTTCATTAGCGACACGTGTGTGTGTGTGTGTGTGTGTGTGTATGAAACACGCGGGTCGCCACCTTTCAGTGCACGTGTCTGCTGTCTGCGTTTAGCAACATCGCTAACACCCCCCGAGTCTTACATTACTCACACGCTGACTCGGCTCACGAGGAAGTGAAAACTGATCCATGCTCACATGTGAAGAGAGAATCCACACGTGCATTCATAATCCTGATGTCACTTCCTGGTCTGTAGCTCCACCCACCTAAAGAACATGTCCCTCATCCCTGTTGTACGTCTGCCCTCCTAATGTGCCTCTGCAGCCCTATGTCTTCTCACTGGCCACATTATTATCCTCCAACTAATGGGATTCAGGTCCAGAGCTTGTGTTAACGTTCATTTCCAACATCAAAAAGAGGAAGAAACATCCATGGCATGGTGAACTGGAGTAATGAGAAGGTCAGAGGAGAAGCTCCAGTTCATAGAAAGGCTGTGGTGACTCTGTACCCTCTGTACAATGTGAGCAGAAAACGGTCTCAATGCTGTAGATCATCAGCCTCTTAGATATGGTGTTGTCTGAGGTGCTTTTCTGCTCAACATGGTTGTAGAGTGGTTATATGAGCCTTCTGGTGCCTTTCCATACTCTGGCTCTGTCTTTACTAAGTAAACATGACAGTTGGGATCTGAGCGATATCGTCAGAAAAGTATCGTGGCGATGTTGTCTGATTAAAATCGTATCGCCGAGACTTTTACAGAACTTCAGAATTAAAGTGAATGATGTGTATTTATCCCTGATGAGCAGCCCGGGGTGAGAAACAAGAACAATGAAGTCCATCTTGCTACAGACTTGATTAATATTGGCACCCTAAAAAGTTCTCCATCCTGACTTCATCTTATGGGTGTTTTTCTTCATCATCAGAACAGTGTTGTTCGGTTCTGACCCTATTCTGTCTGTCTGGATTTACTGCCACTCGTATCCACAGGTTCCACTTCCTTTCCTATAGAAATGAAAGGGCTGAGAGGAATTCAGCATGCCCTTTACACATCAGATGAAGAAAACAAATCATGTTTTCAGGTGACGCTCGGCTGGAATCCCTGCTCCGAGCTGCCGGAGCGCTAAATCTCTCCTCCCGGGTGATGTCAAGCGAACACAACGAAAACTAGCAAGTCACGTCACGTGTGCGTCTGTTTATTAAAACTTATGATGGTAACATTTGTAGACACCTGAGCATAAGATTGTTGTGTGTGTATCTTTCTGAACATCTCATTTCACATGTGGTCACCATATAATAGGGTCCTCTGTTCTGGGAAAATGTTCCACTAGATGTTGTGGTGTAAAGAAACATCAGGTAGTGATGTAGGTGAGGTGAGGAGATCTGGGGTGCAGTCAGAGTTCACATTCATCATCTTCGATAGGGTTGGAGATCTACAGCAGGAGATCTTTCAACCCATGGAAAGCATTTTTTCATGAAGCTGTTTAGTGCATTTACTTATTAATATTATGATCAATTCTGTCATGTTTTGCTCCTCATGTGCAAAACTTTATTTGAGAGTAACTGGCAACCCGTGATTTAAAGCCAGAATGCTTTCTAGCCAATCAGATTGTTTGGACATCTAGACTAACTTTCATATATTATTATTATTATTAAATACAGCTGGCTGTATATGACTGATAATCCGACACGTGGCGATGACACGCGGCTGATATGATCCCACCACCGTACCTCGTACTGCACCGTTCCAGAACCACGGAGGAGAAAAAAAATCAATAGTGCGCAGAGCAAAGCTGATAGTAATGCATGAGGTAATGCAAAACGCAGTCGATACCAAAACTGTGCAGCACCAGTGCATTATTTTAGCTCACTGACTAAAACAGACAGAACCATACTCAAGTACACACACACACACACACACACACACCCCTCACCACCCTCACCTTCATCCAAAACATCTCCACGTTTCCATAAATCTCCACGGATTATAGTTTATAATAATGTTTGCTAAAAACTCCTTCCTTTTACATTGAAACTTCTAAATAAGTCCTTCAATAAGTTGCCATCAGAATGTAAGTAATAAGTGGTGTGAGGGTGAAGCATGGTGGTGGAAGCATCATGTTATGGTTCTCCCTCCTGCTGCTGTACTGTATTTGTTCCACTTGTAAATAACAGATGTTATTGTTCATACGACTGTAAACTGATGCTTTGCCCACGACTTATTTGTGATCGCTCCTCGGTCTGCATGATGCTCTGTGTTTATTGGATGTTCTCTACCTGGGTTCCTCCAGGAGCAGGTGTCTTTTTATTGAGGTACTGAGTTTGTGTGAGTGTTGAGGGTAATATCATCACTGCTAGCGTATCCGTCTCTTCCTATTGCGTGATTCTGGACTGATTTTTGTGTGTGATGGCGACATCCTGCTGAAAACCATGCAGTGTAAATCTGTCTTCAAGCAGCTGATGCAGATAATCGGTACATGCCATCTGTCCGCTGCAAGCCGCTAACGTGACGACTACAAAGCTCCGATACCGAACCTGATGATATCGACGTCCATGCAGGAGGGAGTCTTCTGGGAATTAGTTGCTTGTGTGTAAATCCCGTTTTCTGAACAGCAGCAGGATCAATGCTGCGACGCGTCTCTCCCATGAGACCGCGATTATCCACGCAACAAAAACTGCGCAGATGAATTGACACGCTCAGAAATAAAGGCACCCTTCTCACTCGGGAGCACGTTTTCTATTCGTTTCCAGAAGATCCATAAAGGAACCATGAACCGCCTTGAGAGTTCCGATTTGTCTCTGTGTTTCCTTTTGAAACAGGAAGTTGATGTGCTTGAAACCTGACTGTAGCTTAGCGAGCTAGCTATATATACAACAGGCGAGTGAACTTTGAGTAAACATTATTGTTTAGAGAGTTTGAGAGGATGTACAGGCAGAAACGTACTGATGAGGAATTATAGCTGTCTGCATGTGTAGAGTGAGACACGCCCCTGGAGGCGGGGCTTATCCGTTTTTTTTTAAAAGCACTGGCCTGGGGCAATTCTCCAAGCACTAAATTCCAGTACAGGAGGAGGCGCTGTAACATTTTAGTTATTTTATTCGAACTGATGAGTTTAGAGGTGAATATGAGCAAAATATCATAATCACAATATTTAATTTTGTAAGGCAGAGTTTAACTGCGGGTTTGTTTGTTTGCGAAAGTTTGATATAATAATTTATTTTTATAATTTATTGATTATAATATCGTATCGTCCAGCCCTGTCTCCAAACAACACGTCCACCCTGCATAGAGAACTCTACTGAAATTCAGATCTGATTTACAACCAAACACAAAGTGAAGGTCCACATTTCTGTAGATTGTTGAAGTGAGGTATAAAAGCAGCAACACCCCACGCTGGTTCCTCACACTGCGTAACCCTTCACTCGTCTCCACACCATTTTCTCTCCACATCACATTCCAGAGGTGTGACAGAGTCACGCCGAGCGCTCGGGATCACGTTTCCAAGGTCAGAGTGTTGGAGAAGAGCACCACCCCCGAGACACGCCGTCCTGATGAAGTAATCAACCCTCCGAGAGGATCAACAGCCATTCTGCTGCTCCTCCTAACCTGATTTACTGACTGGGGGGTGGGAGGGTGTGTGTGTGTGTGTGTGTGTGTGTGTGTGTGTGTCTCTGTGGTAGCTACTTAAATTTAAAGCTTGTTTTACCACTTATTTTACCACCAAGGGGGTGCGGTGTAACTGTGCAAAAAACATCAACACAGGGATATTTGGGGTATTTCCAAAAATTACTAATAATAAATAATGATAGATAGATAGATAGATAGATAGATAGATAGATAGATAGATCGATCGATCTTGACACCCTTCCAGAGCGAGATCTCTGGATGCACAACTATTGGCACCCTTCGAGCCATAGCTGGTTAGTTCGATAGCTCCAAAACTATTGGCACCCTTCAAGCGGTACAGAGACAGACAGACGTATCGCGACTCACCTCTTCAGGCTGATCTCCGCCGCTGGAGTTCCGTTTCTTTACCTCCTCTTCCTCCTCCTCTTCCTTCTTGTCCTCCCCTGATGTTGATTTCTGCAATTATTTATTTTCCAAAAACAAGCGGACCGTGTCGATTAGGAAAATCTAAAAACACGCCAATCCGCCGGAGTTCTCTCTCTCTCTCTCTCTCTCTCTCTCTCTCTCTCTCTCTCTCTCCACCGCAGAGACACGCAGAAATGCGCGCAGGATCTCCACCTCGCCACTTCGGAACTCGTGCAGGAGACACGGAGAGATGATGGAGAGATGTTGAGATGGAGTAATGAATTCCTTCGGTATATAAAAAAAGCACAATCTAATAAAAACCCCAGTGCGCGCTCCTTAATCCACAATCCTCCTCGATCCTACTGAGTGTGAAGCGGGAATAAAGCGATCCACAGATACCGAGACGAGACGGAGATTGTGTGTGTGTGTGTGTGTGTGTGTGTGTGTGTGTGTGTGTGTGTGTGTGTGTGTGTGTGTGTGTGTGTGTATGTAAGGTTGTTAGGAGAAGCCAAATCCCATAATAAGAACCATGAAGGAAAAACCCAAGGACGGGTCCGTGTGCAGCGCGAGACGGCGGACCGGATGTGCGGGAGAAGATGCTGCGGTCTCCTTCACGGCAGGAGAAACTCCGTGCTCGCGATGGGCACGCCGGAGGAGCTGCGCAGGAACGCGTCGGGACACGCGCGCGCCGTCGCCCTCCGCTCTCCTCCGCCCGTCATCCCCTCGCGCGCCGTCGCGCTGTCCGCCGTTTCTCGTGTGTCTCTCGTGCACGCGGACAGAAGGACGCCTCCACTGCCTCCGATCCAATTATTCTTTCTTTTTTCTTTTTCTTCTTCTTGTCGTTATTTATTCGTTTATTTTTTCTTCTCTTCGATTAAAGCGGTCCGTACACGCAGGCACCCGCGCGCGCGCTGCAGCCGAGTCGTTAGAGCAGCATATTTGCCTTCTTTTTTTATTTATTTTTTTATAAGCAAATTATTATTTTAATGGAAATATTTATCTTTTTTTTCTTTTTCCTTCATTCCTCTTCTTTCTGCAGATCTCTGCTGCCCGATCACAGATACCGGAGTCCAGCGTCCGCGCGCACGCACGCGCATCTCCAGTCGTGCGCCGGAGTGATGACGCGCGTGCACGTGCGCGACACCGAGAAACAGGGAGGTGGTTGGGGGGGGTTTAGGATGGACAGAGGACAAAAGTTAATTGCGCGTGCACGACGTGTGAGTGTGTGTGTGAGAGAGTGTTCTTACTGCAGGAGGTCCATTATTAAAACGTGTGTTTTATCACAGGAACCGTTCGATGACCTTTTAATTGTTTTTTTTGTTTTTTTTAACACACACACACACACACACACACACACACACACACACACACACACACACACACATACACACACTTCACTGTCTATTTGTCTGATTCTCTGTCATTCTGTCCATGTGATTATCTGCCAATCTGTTTCTCTATAATTCTCTCTCTCTCTCTCTCTCTCTCTCTCTCTCAAAATCAGTCTCTTCCAATTTACTTACATTCTTATCCATACATGGTTGTCGTTTTTACTTTTACTGTATGTTTTTATTTATTTATTGATTTATTTTTCTTTATTAGTCCCCATGTAAAAGTAGAACTCCTCTGGGTTTATTTTTTTTTTTTAAGTTTTTGGATTCCATTTTTTCTCAGTTGAAGCTCTTCCTGAAAAAAAAAAAAAAAAACTCAATTTCACTACAGTTTCACTAACACTCTATAACTCTCTCACCTGAGGGGCAAACAAACCCCTTATTACATTCAGGGTGGAACTACTTCCCTCCTAAACTCCTTCCTTACCACCTCTCTCTCTCTCTCTCTCTCTCTCTCTCTCTCTCTCTCTTTCTCTCTCTCTCTCTCTCTCTCTCTCTCTATCTTATAAAAAAAATTTAAGAATCATAAAATAAATGTCCTCAGACAGACCGACAGACAGACAGTCAGACAGACAGACAGACAGTCAGACAGACAGTCAGTCAGACAGTCAGACAGACAGACAGACAGACAGGCGGACAGACAGACACACAGGGGTTTCCTGATGGCTGTGTGTTGTTTGTGAGTGATGTAGTGATTGAAGTAAAGTGCAGTTTGGAGGAAAAGCTGTGTCTCTCTCAGATATTTCTTCCCTCAGCCGGCTTTATTAGTTTAAACACACACACACACACACACACACACACACACACACACACACACACACACACACACACACACACACACGAGCAGACGAGTGCAGCTGAGCTTTTGCTGCATGCAGATATGTGACTGATTGTTGCGCTGCTGAACTGCCACAATATACATTTAACACACACACACACACACACACACACACACACACACACACACACACACACACACACACACACACATGCTGTCTATTGTCATGTTCCTTTGATGAAACCTGAGCTCATAAGAATAACAGATGAAGAATGGGACGATGGAGGGAAATCTTATGGAAGTGAATAAGTGAGGGGGGTCTGGTGTGAGTTGTTAGAAAATAGACACTAACCCCACCCACAAACCTCACCCTAGCCCCGCCCACAATCCTGCCTCTTTATGATTTTCGTTATAGAAATTAATTAATGCACATTACAAGAAACTATGCTAATTAACAATCTACCATCAGTTATTATTATTATTATTATTATTATTATTATTATTATTATTATTATTA
>MU551552.1:293968-300027 GCA_024362625.1 Silurus asotus | reverse complement strand
TATGTCTCTCTCTCTCTCTCTCTCTCTCTCTCTCTCTATATATATATATATATATACTGTAGAATATACATTATATACTATAAATAAATCTTCCAAAAACAGACCAGTTAAGCTCCAGTTCCAGACATCATCTCACCCACCTATCTGACAGTCTGAACTGACCAGCTGTCACCCATCTTCATCCAGAACTTCATCTGATCACTGGATCAGTGTAAAGATCCTTCCTGCTTTAAAAGCTCAGCCATGAGCCTCTTCCCAATAAAAACTAAGATCACAGTGTTAAATGTGTTCAGATAACATTGTTGTGTTAATGTCTGTGGTCATGAAATTATTTGATAGACGTATTGGACCACCGAAAGAACATCACTGGATCTTTGATCTACATATTAGCATAAACTCGGTGGGTGATGCAATCAACATGGACTATATTTATTCCTGCAACACCTTGACAAGAGCATCATTCCAGATTTCCTCGGTGAACGCAGCTCTCCAAGCCCAACTCCATCTGTCAGTGGATCATCAGGTTTCTGTCAGACAGGCAGCAGATAGTGAATCTGGGAAAACTCACATCCATCACACCTGCACAATCAGCAACGGTGCCCCTCAGGGTTGTGTGCTGTCCACGCTGCTTTTTCTCCTCTACACAAATGATTGCACCTCGAGACGTCAGTGTCACATTCCTGAAGTTTGCAGATGACACCCAGTCATTGGCTTCATTCATACTGACAAGTTCAGTAAACAGTTGATGATTGTGGACTTTGGAAGAAAATCCTCTGCAATCCTTCCCATGAACTTGATATCAACATGGCCATCATGAAAATCCTTTTATAAACATGGCTCAGCAGACGTTGTCCTTTCTTTACCAACTGATGAGGTTAATTGGTATCGTCAATTGACTCACTAGTCACTACTCACTAGTCATTGAGTTCATTTTGTCTTTGGTTCAGCAACCAGATCAGACATTAGAGTACTTAAAATTGACAGTCTGGACTTCTTGGTGCTCCTCTGCTCATCTCTTAAGGAACTGTACTCCTTTGGAATAAACCAGGCAGAAGGTCATTTCAGACCTCACCCACTCAGGGCACAACCTCTCTGATCTGCTGCCCTCTGACCAGAACCCTAAGAACCAGAACATCCAGACACAGACTCTCAGGCTCATGGGATCTCCTTCTTGACCATGTTAAACCACCTTCAAGGATCCTCTAGTGCATTTTGAACTCACTATGAAAATAAAGGTTTTTTTTTTAATTATTATTAATATAAGTATTGTTATATTGTTGTATGTATCTAAAACTTCACGAATTAAATTCCATATACAGTACACACCTTCTCCTTCAGAGTTTCTTCTTTATAATTATTACAATTCTACATTATTTTAGAGATTCAATGTAATTATTTTGAATACTTTATTGATCCTACAGGGACATTTTTTATATCACACAAAGCAGCAGCAGTGTAAAAAGCTGAGGTCAAAGCACAGGGTCATTTGATAGGCCCATGTTATAGCACCCCTGGAGCCAAGAGGGTCAAGGGCCTTGCTCAAGGGCCCCTAATAGTGGCAGCTTGGCGATACCGGGGCTTAATCCCCCAACCTTCCCCAACCCAGAGCATTAACCACTAAGCCTCCAACCTCCTCTCCTCCCCCTCAATACTAAAGAATTCAAACTATGAAAGAACACGTATGGATTCATGTAGTGAACAAAAACACATTTATACCTTTTTGTTGAATCAAAATCAGGCACCGTTAATGACCTATCAAAAACCACCTCATTAGTGAAGCATGGTGATGGTGGCATCTGAAAGGTTCAGCTTCCTACATGAGGAACGACCCTAAACACATGGCGGAGACGACAGAGAAGTGGTTTAAGGACAACTCTGGAGAGACCTGAAGGTGGCTGTCCAGCAAAGCTACCCATCCCACCTGCCCCCAACCTGCCCCCCCTAACCCCTATAAACTATATATATATTTAAATGTCTTTAAGAAGCTCCACTGGGACGTGGGACATATTAAAACAGAATTGCACACGATGATAAAGAAGAAGAATCCAAACAGATCACTATAAAGCTGCAGTGTGAGAGCGGCGTGGGTTCTGTGGACCAGCTTGAACTTATTCTGCAAACGAGTGCTCACGTTACACACTTCATCCCATGCAAAACCCACCTAATGCGATTTAAACGTCACGTGACTCGGTGTGCAGTCCAGAATAGTCGCTAATAAAGTGATAGCATGTTCTAAGTAGGGAAATGAGTGTGAGGAGTTTTTCGCATTAAATATGTCTACAATCACGTTTCATGTTCATTCCGTCTCATTGGGTGAAAATAGAAACAGAAACTCCTCCCACATTGTCACGGTTCTAGAACGTGTCATTTTCAGCATATTATCTTGTCAAGAAGGTGAAGAAATGGAAAGAATTTACAGCGCGACATGTTTGTAGATGTAAATGTGGGCGTGGCTTAAAAAAGAAAAGGTTTTGATGTTGATTGGATTTGGGTGTGAATATTGTTTTGAAAGGTTCCTCGACCTGAACTTCATCTCTTTCTTCTCACTCTCATCTAGATTTTTATTTATACCTTCTTTCAATATTTTCTATAAAAATATCTGATTAAATTGCTCAAAACAAACACAACTAATTGAGTATGCCATGACACTACAGCAACAGAGGTCTCCCTGACACACACACACACACACACACACACACACACACTTCCTGTTAATGGCTTGCATAAGGTCTCATTCATGCACTGTGTCTCTAACCAGGCAGATACTAACGATGAATGAATCACTGGATCCATGAATGAATGCCGTGTCCTCCTGCTAATGTACTTCAGCTTTTTTTGTCCTGAAAGCTTCCTATCCATCTGTCTTTCTTTTTTTTTGTGGAATTTTGGTCCTGATGCACACGTCTATCCTCAATCCGACGCCTGGTCGACCTTCCTGGTGGAAAACAAAAACAACATCAGGTGACGTGAGTGCTCCGCCTCTTATTCCTCTCTGTCACATCTATTTGTTCATTTTGAAGAATTGACTCGTGTTGAGGAATGAAAGCGAAAACATCACAGCTCTTTCCATCTTCCTGTTCACGTCTCAGCTTTGATCGTTCTTACGGTTGATACTGTAATCCTGCACTTCTCGGGTCTCTGCAGGAACGACGCTGTAGCACGTTCCTCACCAGGTCCTCGTTCTCGCTCGGTTCCTGGATGCCGCTCTGGTGTCGAGCATGAATTTATCACATCACGAGGGGAAAAAAAGGAGAACTAAAAATAAGTCATGCTTTACATTTCATGCACATTTATTAGGCTCCAGCTTCCATCCACACGGGGGAGAAACAGATCTGGGGCAGGAGGTCTGCAAACCCCTTAATGACTTTATAGAGCACGTAATGTGAAAAGGTTCAGGATTATATCGGAGGAGCAGAACACTTCCATGTCCTGCGTTAATTCCTCTCTGATACAGGAAGGAAACAAAGAGCCGCGATTAGCTCTGCTTTCAGCAACGTTAGCCATTATGGCAGAACTCCCAGTGAAAAAAGGATTAAAATAAAAACCGATATGTTTATTTTGCCTGAGAGGGTGAAACGTGTGCAAGAGGAACATACAAAAGCTCCTGAAGAGAGAAGATAAACAGAACGTGGAGGAGATTTAACCAGCTTAGAGAGTCTGCGTGTAACACTGACTTGTGTAAATGAAGTCAAAGTGGGCGGGGCTTATTCAGAAACACAATTACCAGGAGGTAAAAACTTTCAAAACTGCAGAAATGAAACGTTAATAAATAAATAGTAAAAAAGTAATTATAAAAAAGAAATGACGCAATACAACACAATATAATATAAATATATAATATGACATATATAATATAATTTAGTTTTTATATACGTTTTCTTTGAAAACGGAAAATCCTCTGGTCAGTGGCGAAGTAAAGGACGTGCCCCGGGGTGAATTGTACACTACACCTTCACTCATTTTTAGGAAACGCTACTGAGAAGGCGAGGCGTAGACGCAGGGCCGAAGCTGACAGGAGGTAATTAGGAGGTATTTTCAGGGTGGAAGTGAAGCGAGTGAGGGCCAATTAGGAGAAAAAGCCCCAAGGAGTCTCCAAGGCAAGTATACTCGAACTGACCGATAGACTTAATCACCAGGGGAAATCAGCAGGAGTGGGAAGAAAGGGACCAAAAAAGTAAAGCCTACACACACACACACACACACACACACACACACACTCCGCTTTTTGAGAGAGAGACGCTAAAAAAGCGAGTTCTTTAAACACAGATGGAGTTCACAAGTGATAATTGTGAAGTAGTGCCAGGCCATCACACATCATCTGTTCCTTTTGGAAAAAAAAACCCAAATGGCACAAAGACCTCAGAAATATGGAGCATTCAGGCGTTTATAAATAATACATTTAGTCTCAGCAGCAGTAATTTCACACACACACACACACACACACACACACACACACACACACACACACACAGAAAGACGTAACTGGTCATTTCTTATTGTTAATTAGAGAAAAAAAAAGTCTGAATTCCTACTCAGAATCGACTCGACCCCGTGTTCAGGAAGTGACCTCATCAACATGGCCGCTTCCAGCAAACAAGGCAGGTCTCAGTAGCTTTTTTTGCGAGTTAAATCCCAACTGTGTGTATTTAATTCAGATCAATCAACACAAATAACACAAAAATACATCACACGTTACAGTTAGTTGAATATTTACATGCTTCACCTGCATGTAACTCACAGTGTTCTGAACGTTTCTTGTGCAGAAGCATCTGAGATGGAGCTTTTCAACCTTCTCCTGTAGCAACAGCAACACTCTATTAATCACTATATTGTCAAAAGTATTGGGACACCTGACTAATTCTTCTCTGAACGAATTTGGAGGAACACAATTGTGTAGGAGGTCTTCGGATGCTAAAGCGTGGATGTTCTCCTTCACTTTAACGAGGAGAACCTGTTCCAACCCAAAGCTGCTCCAGCGTGACACAAAGTGCACAAAGCCAGCTTCATGAGGAGATGCTTTCCATGGGCTGGAATAAAGCGAGTATTTAAAGATAAATCACATGTTTGAAAATGACATCATGTGTAAATGTAACTCTAAATATATAAATAAATATCGCTTTATTCTTCAATACGGGACAAATTGCAATAAGGATGTGATATTACGGGAAAATAGTTCCTTAAAAAAAAACAACAACCTGTGCTGGAAGTCTGGAAGATGGCGGAGAGGTTATTTTAGTGTTTTGGAATTGATATGCTGTAGCGGGATTGTGCGAGAGATACGAGCAGATGGTGGAGGTCAATGAGACAGAACTTTCCTGAGTAATGAACACGATACAGCAGCGGCTCAGCGTGAAGTGCATGGAGCAGTCACATGATCACATCCCACAGCTTTCACTGGTCTAATCCCAAAGGCCCAAAGGTGAGAATCAATGGGACGTCTTACACATCTTACACACACACTATGATTATATTATTTGTTGTGTGTGTGTGTGTGTGTGTGTGTGTGTGTGTGTGTGTGTGTGTGTGTGTGTGTGTGTGTATTAGGGCTGTCAAATGTAACACGTTAACGCAAATTCACTGTAACGGCACTAACTGTATTAACGTGAGAGGAATGTAGCGCACATTTCTGTTAGACAAGTTTTATTAAAAATATAAATAAATAAATATAAAACACACATTTTTTCACAATGTTCTTTTTTTACTCAGGTATAAAAAAAAAGTACTTTTTAATCACAAAGCATTTGTCTAACTGCTGCGCCGAGTCTCAAATCAGCACCAAAATCCGCCATGATGAACACATCCGGCACTTAAAACCGTCCGTGTGGAAACATAGCAAAAGTTCCATTTGGTGTCCTGATGATTTACGGCATTTAAAACACCGTAATTACTTTAAATTACATTTACGAGTATATTTATTGTTTATGCTCCATTTTGAGTTCAGTTTCACTAATAATAAACATACATTTGCATAAAGCATCAATATTTATCCATGTTGATTAGAGAAATAAACACAAAGTATTAAATTAGTGTACATTTAGAACAGATAAAATGTGCAATTA
>MU551552.1:276468-286468 GCA_024362625.1 Silurus asotus | reverse complement strand
GCAAGCAGGATGGCAAGATACATCTCAGGAACTTAGGTAGCTGGTGAGATAATCTGGCTGTGAGTTATGTGAGGCTGTATGAGATGTCTTTGGTGTCCTTAAATACCAGGCAGCGTGGGAACACTGCCAAGATGGCCACCAACCCAGAAGAGCAAAACACACCATTCCATTAGAACCATATTAAAATCCCTCAATGTGACAACCATCTTTTTATTTCTTGACCGATTATTTTCCTTAACATGGCAACCCGTCATTTCATAACACAGTAATCAATATGTTTATCAATTAGGAATACAATAATCCCCGATTTTCTTTTATCATGGCAACCACTTCATTTTTTTTCCCCAACATGGCAACCCAGCTAGCCCTTGCTATGTTCCACAGGATCCCACAGGACAAAACTTTCATTTTGGAATCGAGAGTCATATTTACCACAACATGGCACCTATATTTTAGCACAAAATTCAAACCCGACTTTTAATAGCCAAACGTGGATGACCAATTATTTTCCAACATGGCAACCTATTTATTTATGTGCACTGTGTCTGCAAATATTTTCCCCAAACTTGGGAAAGCACTGTCTCTAAATTAAAGATTGACAATGCATTGACATGGCAACCCATTTTACCCAAACATGTAAATCCATCTTTTTTCATAAAAAAATCTGTATTTATTTCCTCCCAATCTGGCAATGCATGCGTTTTCTTTCAGCAAGTCTGACTTCATGCATCCTCAAAAAATAGATGCAGATTAGCAAAAAGCTAGCTCGTCTCTGATTCAGCGCCGATATCGGATTCAAACCCGAGCAACGTGTCTCAAGTGTGCAGAAGACAGAAGACTGGCTAAATACGAGCTGTCACACAATAGGGAACAGGTGGAGGTGTTAATTACCACTGTTACACTGATGTGGGCGGGGCCTGAGTTAGTCATCCAATCAGGAGTTACAATAAATCTGTCATCTGGATTGTTCTGGAAACTTCTAAAGAAGAAATTCCTCCATACACCTGCGGCGAAGAAAAGGAGACGGAGTTGGTGATGCAACTGTGAGACACATCGGAGAAAAAAAACAAAACTTTCTATCTATATAACACACACACACACACACACACACACACACACACATACACACACACACACTCTGCTGTATTCCTGCAGAAATGCTCACCTGTTTCTTCTTCGTTCAGATGTTCGGTGTCATTTTTTTTCATACACATCTACTCCACATGCTGATTACATTACTTATGTCACTGTTATATCTGTTCTACATTCTATGTACCTAGTTATATATGCTAACTATGCAGTGTGTCTCAGAGTAAAGGGCGTGGCCTTGCCGTTTGTGTCTCAGTGTAAAGGGCGTGGCTTTGGTGTGTGTCTAAGTGTAGGGGGCGTGGCCTCTGCATGTCTTTGTGTAAAGGGCGTGGCCTCGGTGTGTGTCTCAGTGTAGAAGGCATGACCTCGTGTGTGTCTCAGTGTAAAGTGCGTGGCCTTCCCATGTATCTCTGTGTAAAGAGCATGGCCTCCGTGAGTATCTTTGTGTGAAGGGCGTGGCCTCTGTGTGTATCTCTGGGTATAGGGCGTGGCCTCTGCGTGTATCTCTGTGTAAAAGGCGTGGCCTTCACGTGTATCTCTGTGTAAAAGGCGTGGCCTCTGCGTGAACTCATTAATGTAAAAACCTGTCAGAGCCTCGTTTATAGAGAATTGATCTCCACCTTCTAACCAATCAGAGCGCAGAATTCAGGAGCACTGTGGGATAAAGAAATTTTAAAAGAAAGAGATCTTTTATTGTTAAGAGGGACTCAGTGGTGACCTAATTATAGCTGCTAAAGCCTGAGAAAGAGAGAGAGAGAGAGAGAGAGAGAGAGAGAGAGACAGAATGTAATAATAAACGTAATAATAAAAATAATAAGGGCATGAAGACTTTTTAAGCTGTAAAAGTTTTTAAGGTTTTCTGAGGTGAATGAAGTTCATTTCTATTCCAAAGCTTTTTGAACAAAAGCCAAAATCTACAGTAAATACAGAGAGAGAGAGAGAGAGAGAGAGAGAGAGAGAGAGAGAGAGAGAGAGAGAGAATACAGAGACACTGGTGAGGGAGGGGATGTTTATAGCTGCTATAATGTAAGTGAAAACAGGAACAATTCATGTGAGGATAAATATATCATAAGTACACAATTTTATTCTTTAATCAATATAATAAATATATAAATTCATGTTAATGAAGCACACTATTTGTCCTGTTCCGTTGTGTGTGTGTGTGTGTGTGTGTGTGTGTGTGTGTGTGTGTGTGTGTGTGTGTGTGTGTGTTTTGTTCCTGCTTGTGGTTCATGTCCACTTTTATTATTTATGATATTTAAAATGAATAAAATCCTGCTGTTCTCCATCAGTAAGTAAACACAGCATCCCTCCAAACATGATTAATACCAGACTGAGAAAAACTCACTGGAAAATTAATGCGCTGCAGAACTCTGGGAAATGTTCGATGGAAATGAGTCATTTGTGTGTGTGTGTGTGTGTGTGTGTGTGTGTGGATAGAATCTCCATGAGCTAAATTAAGTAAGACATCTCATTTAATCACGCGTATAAACGTCTCTCTCGCCGTTCTCCGCTTTACAGCATTAAACCAATGGAAATGGAGAGATTTCTCGCTTGTTATTACGGAGCAGCGTTCGCACACGAGCAACACCAATACGCCAATTTATCTGTTTATCTAATCAGCTGACGGCTCGACTTTACCGTGTTACAGAAAACATCTTCCAAACAGATCCGATGCACCGTCTAGTAAAAACCCTGTGTGGATGAATAAAGAATAAACCCTGGGGTGATGTTGTGCTTCCTGTTAGCACTGTTTTGAATGTTTTATTCCTCTTACACCACAGCTGGAGCACAGCTGTTTCTCCATTTATTAAAGAACACGGCTTATTTTTGACCCATTTTCTCTTCCAGGCTCCTTTTTTTCTCTAAAAATATACAAACCTGAAAACAACGGTCATGAACCCAAAACCTGCAGAAAACCTCAAACTAATCAGGAATCAGTATCCTGCAGCACTGCGGTATCTGTAAGTGTCTGTATTGTCAGGAGAGACATCAGTGATTGAGGAGAACAGCAGAGCTTCACTTTGCAGTGGGTTAAACCCTCTAAACACTATAAACCCTGAAACCCAAAAACCCTGTAAACTCTGAAACCCTGAAACCCTTCTCCTTCTTCTCCTGCATGTCTTTCCTCACCACATCCATAAACCTCCTCCTTGGTCTTCCTCATTTCCTTCTTCCTGGTGTCTCCATCCTCAGCATTCTCCTACTGATATACCCCATGTCCCTCCTCTGCACATGTCCAAACCATCTCAATCTCACCTCCCTCACCTTGTCTCCAAAACGTCCTACATGCGCTGTCCCTCTAATAAACTCATTTCTAATCCTGTCCGTCGTCGTCACTCCCAACGAACATCTCAACATCTTCAGCTCTGCTACCTCCAGCTTCACCTCCTGTCTTTTACTCAATGCCACTGTCTCTAATCCATACAACATCTCAGGTCTCACCACAGTCCTATAAACTTTCCCTTTCACTCTCACAGATACTCTTCTATCACAAATCACTCCTGCTATCACTCTTCTTCACCCACTCCACCCTGCCTGCACTCTTTTCTTCACTTCTCTAACACACTCTCCATCACTAAACACCCTTAAAACCTTATAAACACAGAAACTCTGTAAACAAGATGCTCAAATCAGTATATTTCTCAATAAATAAAGGGAAATGGGTACGTTCTCCTGCACAGCCTGTGTCTAATCTCCTGCGTCTGACTCAAGTCCAGATGTTTGCATTAGTCACTTTAGTACCATCTGGACAGGAAACCTGCAAATCATTTCATCCTGGAGCTGCAAGTGCTGAGAAATAATCCTTACATCAGATCAACCAAGGGGAGAAAATGAATCATATATATCAAGGAAGAAAAAAACTGTGTCAGTAGGAACACTGTGAATGAGCAGAACTTTCTGAGATGACGACGTGCTCATGGCCCAGTTTAGATCCAAATAACTGCAGAAAAGCGTTCAGGGTTTCAGAGCTTCACAGCTTTCCAGCGTGTCAGGAAACGTCGATCAACAGATCAGATGCAGCTCCAGTTCCAGCTGAAGATTTCAAACAAATGAACCTAAAATCTCAGAAACCATCTCCATTAATCACACATCTGTAACGTCTCATGAGAAACAGACATCAGTCATCTCCAAGCTCCAGTGAGCTAATCAACGAAAAAACAAAAGCATTCTGATTCACGGCTCTGTGTTTCTGATCAGACACAAAGCAGGAACCTTGGTGTCAATTCCCAGGAACAGAAGGTCCAGATGGTGACAAACATATGATGTTTATTTTAGAAAATGTTTTTATGAGTAGTAGCAGGAAATACTGATAAGAAACGCGTCTGCTTTCAGTCTGGGTTTTGCAAAAAAATCATAATTTGTATGCAGCAGGTAGGAAAAGATCTTTTTTTTTCTATTTTGGCAGAAAATAAATGAATAAATAAATAAATAAATAAATAAATAAATAAATAAATAAATTGCTACCTACACTATATAAGCAAAAGTATGTGCACCTATGTGTCCATGTAAAACATCTCGTTCCAGATGTATTCTCTTGTTTGCCATCATTATTTTTTCATCCAATCTTCTGCTAAGAATTGCTCTTAGATTTTGGGGTGTGGCTGTGGAGATGACTGATCATTAAGCTACAAGAGCATTATTGAGATTAGACAATGATATCGAGGAGGCTACAGTTCCAGATCGCCCCAAAGGTTGAGAAGGTGAGGATACTGTGTGAAAGTTGGAGTGAAAGAACTTGAGTCAAACAATCGTGTCTTCATGGAGCTTGTGTACAGGAGCGTCATCATGATGGAAAAATTCTTAGAGGTTGAGAAGTTTCAGAGATGTTCTATACAAATGTGCGCTTCAGACTTTTCAAAAACAAAAGCAATTGGGTCTGATGCTCAGGGGTTCACATAATTTTGGATAAATATAATTAGATTCAGAGTTTTGAGATGGATGGATGGATGGATGAACAGATTCACATCTTTAACATTACAATAAATATTGAATTTATATATATTTATTTATATAAATAAAAGTGTGCTGCAATTTAAAAAAAAAAAAGAAAAGAAAGAAAAATCACAGACCTCCAGCTTTGTGTTTATTCCTCATTTGGAGAGCCGCAGTTGTAGACAGCTGTGGCTTCAAAAACATGTCGACTTTTCTCCACACACTTTGGAAGAGTGTGAATAACGAGATGTTCAGTTTTGCAGTTTTCTACCATAAAATAAATAACCCCATTTTCTCTCTCTCTCTCTCTCTCTCTCTCTCTCTCTCTCTCTCTCTCTCTCTCTCTCTCTCTCTCTCGCCCTCTGTTTTTTTCTCTCTCTCTTTTATCTGTCTTTACCTCCTTACTTGGTTCCAGATGTCAGTGATTATGACCCAGATGCAATTCCATCATCTTACCACAACTTTAATTATCTTTCTATTGAAGCAAAGACACAATAATTAAATATCTATTTAAAGTTAAACCAATACTTTTGTGATTATTTGTATTTAACACCCAACACTCACCCTTAACCCCCAACGTAACCCCCAACACTCACTCTTAACCTCCAACGTAACCCCCAACACTCACCCTTAACATCCAACATAACCCCCAACACTCACCCTTAACCCCCAACATAACCCCCAACACTCACCCTTAACCTCCAACATAACCCCCAACACTCACCCTTAACCCCCAACATAACCCCCAACACTCACCCTTTACCTCCAACATTACCTCCACCCTTTACCTCCAACATAACCCCCAACACTACACTAACCTAACAATAGCCCTAACCACTTAGATTTACCCCTAACCTCAATCCTTACCCTTAAACCTAAGCCTTAATTATTACCCCCACCCCTAAACCTAACACTTATCCCGGACCCTAACCTAACCTAACCTAACCTAACCTAACCTAAATCTTACCCCTAACCTCTGACCCATGTGTCTGTGTTTTGGTTCTGTCTCCGCCCCCCTTTGTACTCATTGGTTTGTTATTAAAGTTTGAGTTCAGATCTTGATTAGTTTGATCAATTCCTCATGTTCCCTCACAAAATCGTATTTGTTACATGTGAGTTTACATTTGTCTTAATTTATGTTTCCATTTGGGTTCCTGCATTTTTCTGTGTCAAACTAAAAGAAATTGCTAGAAAGCATGTCGTTTGCTTTGTTATTCTTTGAGAGCAATGGCGCTGTGTAACCTGAACCAAACAGTGGATTTTAATGCTGATTAGCAGATTAGTTCATGTGTGTTTAGGATTTAGATTCATTTCCGGCAACACGAGCAGCTGCTACATGCCCACAAGCGAGACAATGTGACTAGTCTCTTGCTAACATGGACATCGTTAGAAACAGAAAAACAGAGCCTTAAGGGAGGAAGTGTGCAGCTGAGAAGTTCAATAGCTGCAGTGTGGGTTTATATATATATATAGCTCTGGCTGTGTTTTGGCTAGAGGGTGTATTGAGTTCCCATAGTTTCATTATTGGAGAGGTCTTACTCCATTCCTGGGCTGTAATACGCCGTTAATTTCCCTTGCCAGCCGTTTCTCAATATTCAGACGCTCGAGTCGTTCCTCAGTGACCAGAGCAGATCATTGGGAAAGCAAATCAAACCAAAGGACCATAATGCAAATCCTAATCTATATCCAGTGGGACTTTGCAGTAATTCACATAAGAGCAACTGATTGACTTGACATTGTGGCAGGAGAAGCTCAGAGTTCTCCTCGGAGTTCTCCTCGGAGTTCTCCTCTGAGTTCTCCTCGGAGTTCTCCTCTGAAAAATGAACCCATGTTTTAAATGTACAGCAACAATCCCAGCTGATGGAATGTACTCTTTGGTCGCCTACACTTCTTCACCTTTCATAGAAATGTGACAGGCAAGGAGGCGTATTTCTAACGTAGGTGTTTTCTGTAACTTCTAGATCTAAGAACATATGCTTTCTCATATTTGGGCAGCTGTTCTTTGTAGACTGACACTCATTCTATTTGTCCTTTACTTTCACTATGTGTGTGCTGACAACCGCCGATGACTTTGAGCACCACCACTCCAACTACCACTGCGAAGGCTGGTCCGTGTGGTCCGGTCCAACAGATGAGCTCCTGTAGCTCACGTTGGTGAAGAAGTCCCAAACAAATTGTTCTTAAGATATAATACTAAGGATCTCGGATGAATCCAGAGATGGACAGCTCACAAATCATAGGTTCCTTATTTTTATCTCTCAAAGTTAATAAGATCTGCAGAAGCCCAGTAACCACACAAAGCATAAACTCCATAGTCCTAAAGATCTGGGATTTGTTCAGGGAACAAATGGCACTTCAGAGAAATGGCTAGCCGGGACAAGAACATCACAATGAACACTTGAGTCCAGGCTGAGTGATATTTTTATGGAATAGAAAAAAAGAAGGGCTGAGAAAGTTTTCTTCAGGAACTTTCATAAAAGCACCAATTTAGAGAATTGATGCTGTTGGACTTGGGATTGTCTTTGTGATAAGTGCCTGCATCAGTACGTGTTTAAGACAACGAAATAAACTGTACCACTCAGGTGTAATTTGAAAAAATACCGAAAATGACGGCTGCTATGACATGGTTTCTTAAGTGTGCCGGATGGAGAGAGCGAGAAAAAAGTGGGAAATTTCAGGGAATAAAACCTGCTTACTTTCATCTTAACATTAAAATACATTATAAAAAGAAATAAAAGTGTCATTTTTACATTAATCATTAACACAAAATCATCATTCAGCAGTACAGGTACAGAAAAACACTTGATCCAGTGCACCCTGATATTTCATAATTTAATACATTTTACTCTCTGTGAGAAATTATAGCCACAAGAACCTCAACTGAAGTCATGAAATAGTAATTACGACATTAAAACGCTTTCATTCACTCTTCTTCAAGTGTGTCATTTTGACATTTATATTATAAACACTGAACACACTGATCAGGTATAACATTATGACCACCTGCCTGATATTGTGTCGGTTCCCCTTCTGCTGCGTTTTGCTTTCATGGCATTCAACCTTTTAATTGATCCAAATTGGGTCAAGGTCACAGCAAGGTTGTACGTCTGAAGTGTTGTTTTCTTCAGTGTGATTATTTAAACTGTATTTCCTTAGAAAGAAGACGCACTCGACTCGTCGTTCCGTTCGAGGACATGGAAAAGTCTATGCTTCTCTTTCCTCCAGTCTTGTCTGGTGTGATTTTCAGGACGTTGGTGTACGTCAGTCAGTCTTCAGCATCTTGTTGTAAATTCCCCTCCTGCCTGTGTCTGGAATGAGGTGCGATATCTCCCTCGGCTCGACTCACTCCACCGCCTTCATATTAAACACACAAGTGATTTGGAGCTTTTGTTATTGGTTTATAAATAGCTACATGACCTGCATTTCGGATCTCCTCACTCTCAGATCCACTTCTTTCAATCCTCAATCTCAAACCTTTACTCATGTGGAATCGCTGATCCTCCTACAGATCTTTCTGAACTTCTTCCTCTGAGTCCTTCATGACTTTTTATTGGTTTGTATCAGTTATTATGAAGACCTCATGTAGGTGTTGTGGAGCGTAGATTCATCATCACAAGATGGTACAGTGAGCTGATCCTGGGTTTCTATTTGACCCTGAGTGACTTCCTACAACCTCCCACTGACACACACACACACACACACACACACACACACTGTCCTTGCTGGTGACTGCTCGATGTGAAGGGTGTGTGCTCATTAGCAGCAGACTTTCTGCAGGCGCTGTGATAGATTTCACTTTGTCGCTATTATAATGAGGAGCAGTTCAGCTGGAGTTCCCCGTCTCAGCCAGCAGCACTTCAATTACATAAAGTTTTACACACACACACACACACACACGAACACTAAGTGTATGTCAATGAATTTGTGAATTAAAGATGTGCTGTGTGTGTGTGTGTGTGTGTGTGTGTGTGTGTGTGTGTGTGTGTGTGTGTGTGTGTGTGTGTGCGTGTGTGAGTGAGAGAGAACCACAGGTGGAGCTGAGGGATCAGGACTTGTTTACCAAATCAATGGAAGTGTGGTGTTGGGCTTCATGGGTCACACACACTGCAAGTTCTTACACTTCTGTGATCCACTGGACTGAGACACATCAGACGCTGTGTGTGTGTGTGTGTGTGTGTGTGTGTGTGTGTGTGTGTGTGTGTGTGTGTGTGTGTGTGTGTGTGTGTTGTACCCCGCAACATCGTACATCTGCTATAAATGGACATTCGGTGTCACCCAGATGAGGATGAAGTTCCCTCTTAAGTCTGGTTCCTCTCAAGGTTCTTCCTTCTGGATCTCGGGGAGTTTTTCCTTCACCACAGTCTCCACCGACTTGTTCATTAGAGACAAACTTACACTTATAAACAACATCTTCACTTTTAATCACTACAGTATCTGTGTAAAGCTGTTTTGAGACAATGTGCGTTGTTAAAAGCTCAACACAAATAAAAATTAATTGAATCATCTCTGTATGCAGATTTCAAAATTTACACATGAACCAAATTAATAAATATCATTTTTCATTGTTTCTTTCTAAATGGATGGATTCATCTCATTTACACAAAAGAGCATTTAAGGGTTAGGGGCCTTGCTCAGGGGCCCAGCAGTGGCAGCTTAAAGGTGGTGGGATTTAAACCTAAAACCTTTTGATAAGAAGTCCAACTTCCTAACCAGTGAGCCAGTGAGCAACCCCTACACTGATACCCCATACCCCATACCTCATACCCCATAGGGTTAGTTTTTATCCCTTTAGTGTTACACGAGTCGCTAGTGTTTATTAAATCTGTGCCACTCATTTTTTTCTGTTTCTGAGACACACACACACACACACACACACACACACACACACACACACACACACTTGCCAAATGGTCTACTCTGGCCTACATTAATTCCTAATCATGAATCAGTGTGATTGAATCATCAGCAAGCTCCA
>MU551552.1:258968-271468 GCA_024362625.1 Silurus asotus | reverse complement strand
TCCTCACAAATTCTAGTGGAACATCTTTCCAGAAGAATGGAGGTTACTATAACAGCATATAGGGAATATATTTAAAAGGCACAGAACAATTTTATCATCAGGTGTCCATAGATTTATTGTGGCTCCAGTAACAGACTGAGTATCTTTTACACTCACTTTCATTATTTTTCTATAATTACACGTCTGGAGCTGCTTTATTCCTTAAACATTTCAGCTCATTTCTTCCTTCCTTTCTCTCTCTCTCATTGGTCTTCATCTTCTCTGGATTTTTTTCCTCACATGGAGAATGTGTGTTTTTTCCTGATTAAGATGTTTGATACGTTTGGAGCTCATTAGAAGATCTTCCACACCAACATCGTCTTAATGCGAGCAGCAAATGTGCAAATATGGAAATAAAAATAGAAAATGAAATGTCAGGATTTTTATAGTTTATGAATTGAACTTGTTTAATTTTGACTTCCTGTAAATGCCGGAGATGAGACAGGACGAGACGAGACGTTATTTTCACTCAACTCGAACATACTGCCAATACAAGTGGAGGATCTGATCAGCGCTTTCCACCAGGCTTCCTCCTGATCAACAGAGGGGTGTGGAGGTCATGATGAAATGCTGAGGAAGGAGTCTCCAGTGTCGGAGGTAAAGCTGTAAGATCTTCAGGACAGAGGCTTTGACACTTCTTTAAGGTTTCTATGGAAACAATCATCAACAAGAAAATATTATTTTAGATTTTGAACTTCAAGAGAGAGAAAAAAAAGTTGCTACAGTATTGAGAACTTCTATAACATAAAATGTAACTATAAACTGAATGTGTTGTTTTTTACCATATGTGCTGCTATAAGACAAATAAAACGTTTGCATTGGGCTGCCATGGAAACGGCAAAAAAAAAGAGATAATTTTTGACCAAAAACTTTATTTATTTATTTGGTTGGTGTTTTTTTTTTTAACAAATTTTAGGAAGGATCTGGAATCTTCTGTCTGTGTGCACATGTTTGCTGTTGATGGAGAGCAGGAGGAACGAGGGAGAGAGAAAAGAGATAGGGATCATAAGGAGGTGAGAAAGCGAGGGATAAAGAAAGAGACTTCTCAGCAGGATGGAGGATGGAGGATGGTAGCTTTATTCCTTTCTTTCTTTCTTTTTAACTGAAGCTTGCAGAATCTCTCCTGGGCATATGAGAATGTCTGAGAAAGCCAAGAAATCCTCTCTTTCTCTCTCTCTCGCTCTCTCTCTCTCTCTCTCTCTCTCTCTTGCTCTCTCTCTCGTTCTTTGAGATGACAACCAGAAAAGCTCTTTGTTCAACAATCCCTGTGTGTGTGTGTGTGTGTGTGTGTATGTGTGTATGTGTGTGTGTGTGTGTGTGTGTGTGTGTATGTGTGTGTGTGTGTGTGTGTTTTTGCTTCTCCAGTCAGCATTGTATTTCATAAAACACGTATGAACCATCTGCAGACTCTGAATCGTCTCTTCGAGGAGAAAATCGAGTTCTCATTAAAACAGGAAGAAAAAAAAACATCTCCGAATCTCATCAGAAACTTTGTCCTCAAACTTTTCATGCAGATCAGATCTGGAATTCGTTCTCCGGAACGCCGTCGCTTTCAGGAAAACCTTCCTGAGTTCACGAGAAGGAAATGAAACGTGTGAAAAAATACACGTCCGATGGCCAGACCCCCTTTCACTTCTTCTCTGTTTATATTTTATATAAATACACAAAAAGACATAACAGTAATGTAATGATTCATTTAATTTTAGATCATTGACTAGATGTTTCATTTCACAAACATGCCCTCAGGAAATAAATAGAAATAAAATCAATAAGATAAAAATGCTACACAGGAATCTAAAAAAAAGATGAGATCATAAAATGATTCTTTCTTTTCCTTTTCTCTCTTTTTTCTGGACACTTGTGGGCGTGGACTCGGCATCTCCTGGCATTCGATGTATCCATGATTCATACAGTAACAACCTTGAAAACCAGGGGATTCCTTCCAGACCTCCTTCTGTTTCTCTGCTCAGAATAATTCTCTACAGTAGCCAGAACGGGATATAAATAGATCCTGAGGAACCCGAATCACTTCTCGCTCCTTCTCAAACAAACCAAAGCTCCAGATTCTTTATTAAACATCAAAACCTGGTGGTTAAATGTGAAGCTGGAATTACACAAAGTCTGAAAAAGAGCACTTAATTATATTTGTTATTCCCTAAAGTCCTGATAGAAACAAGGAAATGTGCTGGAAGATCAACACTGTGGAGATCCAGAGTCTGACTGGTTGGAATTCTGATCAATGTGCTCCAACAGTAATGTTTGCATAACAACAAAATCTCTAGAATGAGATGTTTAATCAACATTAAATTACACCGTGTGGCTGAAGGTTTGTGGACACACGGTCACACATATGTGCTTCTTCATCCCATTCCACATTTATTTTCCATTTACTGTTATAATGAGCTCCATAAGCTTCATGAGCTTCTGGGGAGATGTTCCACCAAAATTTTTTTGATATTTTTTTAGCCACAATGGTGTAAAATCTGGACTGATGTAGGTGAGGTTAGGTGAGATGTTCAATAGCAGGAGATCTTCCACTCCAAATCATGGAAAGCAGATCTTCATGGAGCTGGGTTTGTGAACAGGAGTTTGGGTTTGGGTCTCCTGGTTTAAGTGAAGGGAAAATGTCAACAACTTTGTGGTAAAAGTTCGCAGAAAAACCACATGTTGCTCGAAAAAGGGGGGGGGGGGGGGGTGTCTCAATACTTTTGAAAAGAGAGTGTAAATTCTGCGTGTAATCTCTCTAAAGCTTTCTACAATCCATAAACAAAACTTACACGAATATCACAGGCTGTGTGTGTGTGTGTGTGTGTGTGTGTGTGTGTGTGTGTGTGTGTGTGAGTTTGCTTTCCCCCTGTATTCTCTCCCGGATGCACTTCTCTGAAGTAGTGGACATTTCATTTCTCCTGGAGTGAGCCTTGAATGGATCTGATCGAGACCCAGAGCTTTTAAAGCTCGAGAGGCCGCCGCTAGCTGAGTGAATGGAGCGACAGCCGGCGGTCTCTTATTCCTCAAACACGTTATTACATTTTTATTTCCTCAAACGTGTGGTAGAGGAAAACGCAGGCCCTGAGAGCAAAGAGAATTGAGCTCTGTTTTTTTATTTTCATGCATCAAAAAAAAAAAAAAAAACATTCAATACAGAAAAATACAAATGAATATTTATGATGAGCAGGTGATGAATGCAGAAAAAGTGTGTGTATTCAGGTTATATTTCAGATCGATCCATAATTCACATGATCGTATTGGGTTTGTTTTTAGCTTTGACTTGTTGCTCACACACACTTACACTTTGTTATCTCATGAATGAATTCGTTTTTTATTGTTTTCAACATCGAACACGTTTGAAGATTGACTTCATGCTAATTTGATTCTGTGTGTTTTGCTAACTTGTGCGCGCTCTGCACAGGATCCATAACACAACAAACTGTGAAGCTTTTTAATTCCCACATCAATAAGCGATGCAGCACAAAACTAACACGTTGGTTTACTGAGATATTCCTCAGTACCAGATGTCAGCCTCCGTCACCTACGCCCTCGGATTCGCCGCCGCGGAAGGAAATTCGCCGTGGCGTAAATGAGCCGAGGTGAAGTTTCTCGCCCGGAGATAAAGTGAGCAGGTGGGTTTTTTGGGAGCATTTTTATAAAACTCGCTGCTGTATTTGTGACGCCTTTGCAGTCCGATGCGCCGCGGCGCGAAAGTGCGCTCGCTAACACGCTGAGTGCTTTAAATGAACACAAAGCACACGGCATTTAAACACAGGAAGCAGCGAATAAATCAGCCGAGGTTGTTAGCGTAACTTCATCATTACACTTCCAACAGGTTTTTTATGGAGGTATGCTAAATCACACAGAGGAACAGCGAGGTACAAATCACAGCTAAATAAACGTAATGAACACTGAGGTTTCATTTGCTTTACAAACAGAACTTTAATGGAGAATCAGTTTCTCAAGTGCGAGCAAACATTTAATACACAGGAATAAAAAAATAAATAATAAAAAAAAAATGTCATCCAGGGACATTTAAACATTTCGGACATAATGATCGAAACAATTTTCCATGGAAACTAGTGATTAGTGCGCTCAAAAAAACATGTCAAGTTGACAAACTAATTTGCATAAGTGGGAGGAGTCCGTGCATATATTAATTTCACTAAATCATCGTTCATTAGATGACGTTCCAGACTGACTTTTTTTACATTGATGGCATTTAGCAGACGCCCTTTTCCAGAGCGACTTACATTTATCACATCTATACAACTGAGCAGATATGGGGTTAAGGGCCATGCTCAGGGGCCCAGACGTTTCAACCTGGGATGGCTTGGATTTGAACTCACGACTTTCGGAGCTGATGTTAAATGTATTAACCACTAAGCCACCATATTCCCAAGATGATTCCAAGAGCGCAGTTCGTGTCAAATTCAAATGCTTTTATTTTCATGGATAAGTGTGACTGCATATTTGCAGGGTTGCCATATTTGGCATTTCTGCATCAAAGTAGGTGGAGTCAATGCAAATTAACTGCAGTTTGATTTGCTAAAATTCTGACTAAAATCCCTTTACAAGAAATACGTTGTTGAGCGAGTTTTACATGTGCAGATTGATAATTATTAATATAATAGCTATTACTGTGGTCCATTTAAATAGAATGACATGAATTCAGTGCTTTGCTTGGTGGTAGTCTGTTCTATATTTGATAGGATCTGATACGCATTTATGACGACGCTTTGATACCCAGTAGCTCTGACTTTAGCAGAGAGGAGAGTGAAGAGGGCAGGCATGTCTGTGGGAGAAAACACAGAGAAGAAATGGAAGATAAAGAAGATGAAAGTGAAAGTGAGACAGGACAGTGAGATCCAATGAGCAAGAGTGGAAGAAGATGAAAAGTGTAGAAGTGAAGTGAAGAGCATCGCACAGTATGCAGGTTTCAGTCAGTGTGAGAAACACTCCAGTCTGAAAGGCTCCTGCACATCAAACACCAACACAACTGAACCCACAACTCTGAATTCTGGCCAAGATCTTATCAGGTATCAGAGTGGAAGCTTTGGGAAAAAATTCACCTCCTGTGGTTTGTATGATCATCTCAGTTTGGGACCTGATACTTCAAATGTTGAATCCTTACAATATTAAAACGTAGACATTTTTAATAATTTTATAAATATTCCTCTAGTTTTAGCTTTATACAGGTTAAAGAGCAGCTCCAACAGGCACTACAGCTCCAAACTACAGCTCCAACAGGCACTACGGCTCCAACCTACAGCTCCAAACTACAGCTCTAAACTACAACTCAAACCTACAGCTTCAACAGGCACTACAGCTCCAAACTAGAGCTCCAACAGGCACTACAGCTCCAACCTACAGCTCCAAACTACAGCTCTAAACTACAGCTCCTAACTACAACTCAAACCTACAGCTTCAACAGGCACTACAGCTCCAAACTAGAGCTCCAACAGGCACTACGGCTCCAACCTACAGCTCCAAACTACAGCTCCTAACTACAACTCAAACCTACAGCTTCAACAGGCACTACAGCTCCAAACTACAGCTCCAACAGGCACTACAGTTCCAACAAGCACTACAGCTCCAAACTACAGCTCCAACAGGCACTACAGCTTCAAACTACAGTTCCAACAAGCACTACAGCTCCAAACTACAACTCAAACCTACAGCTTCAACAGGCGCTACAGCTCCAACATGCTCTACAGCTCCAAACTGCAGCTCCAAAAGACACCTCATCTCCAAACTATAGCTCCAACAGGCTCTACAGCCCCAAACTACAGCTCCAAGAGACACTTCAGCTCCAAACTACAGCTCCAACAGGCACTTCAGCGCCACACTACAGCTCCAAAAAGGTACTCAACTTCAAAGTACAGCTTCAAACTTTAGCTACAAGCAGGTTCTACATATTAAAACTACAGCTCCAACATGTTCTAAACTCCAAACTAATGCAATTTTATTCACTTTTATTTCTTCAGCTCCAGACATGCCTGTGATGGACCTTTGCGGTTGATTCAGTACGGCATCTTTCCTCATCTGAACCCATTTTATTCTGTATATTCAGTGATGTCCAGTGTTACAGAGAAACCCACCTGAAACTACAAGAACTCAAACATGTCTGTAATTTAATAAAATCCAGAAATGAGCTCAAATTGACATTCCTGTTTATTCACCTCAGTGTTTTTATTCAATAGTAGATTCATTACTCTTACAGAGAGTCTGCTTATTCCATCAATACCTGAAATTCTGTCCTCCACTATCTTCTTATAAATGGAAAAGAAAGTGGAGATGATGATAAGTTATTGGATCAGCCGAAAAAAAAAGCATCAAACAGAAATATCGAGTAGAAAAGCTACATAGTGTCTCAGCATGTTCTGCTCTCACCACGCCAGAATGGTCAAGAACATGAGAAGAAAATAGCAGTTTTTGATCTGAGAGCTTTAACAATGTGTCACGGTGTGTTTGCATGCGTTGGTCTGTCATTCGCTTTGTGCGACATTCCACTCTGAAGTGCTTACAGCATAGTTACAGAAAAGGACAGAAGAGAAACATCTCTAAACATCTACACATCATCACACACTTGTCAGAATTCAGGATTGTGTTGTTGCACAATTGTTTATTAAATAATAGAAAGAGTGCTCTGGCTGCACTTCAGAAGGCTCTCAGAGTAATACTGTCCTGGTGACAAGCACCGGAAAAAAGCATCTGATAAAAAATAGAGAGGAAAAGTAATATTCAGGAGCTGGAGTCTGAGAACAACCTTCAAAATGTGAACTTCCAGTCTGTCCAAAATCCACAAGTTTTCTTCAGGTTTGCACTAACATTTTTGACATTTGGTTTGTTAAAGGTTAGAGCATGTCAAACAAAAAAATCCTGGAGAAAACCTGGACCTTGAGGAGGCTCCTGAGATCTTGTGGGAAAATGTACACTATTAAAGGGGTTTACTAAAGAAACCCAGCCGTGAAAGACTCATGCACTCAAGTGATATATTTATCATGGAGCAGATGGGAAGTGGGAAAGATTTACCATCCATACCACGTGTGGGAAAAGTCCTGTAGATCCCTCTGTATAACCATGACTAACCTCTCTCTCTCTCTCTCTCTCTCTCTCTCTCTCTCTCTCTCTGTCTGACGGAAAGCCAGGCTGAAGTTTAGGGATAAGTAAAGTAACAGCTCTAAAAACAGAACAAATCCGATAGAAACATGGAGGAGACAAACATTCCAAAGTGAGAAAGATCTGTTTAAAGTCAAAGTTATACTCGCATGCGCATGGCAGTGTGTGTCTCCGGAGTGAAATTAGAGGATAAAGATCGTTTTACAATTAATCTGTGATGAAAGAAAAAGGCTTTGTATTTTAAAAACCCAGAAATCAGTTCATACAGGGTTCTGTATCATGGCTGATCCTGTGCTCTGACCCCCAACTCCCATCTTCTAATCCAGCATCACTGGGATATATGAAGAAAAAAAGTCACTGTGCTGTAATATATACAGTATGTGACAAGGAACAAAAGCCCACAGAACGCAAGGTAACTGCTCCCTCATTTTATAAAGAACCAGACGCTCCAGAGTAGAACAATCGTCTCACAGCAGCAGAACACACAGAACCATCACAGTGCAGAGGGAATAAACAAACGATCGGACCTCCTAGGGCTAAAATCTGGAAGATGAAAGGAAGCTGGATTAGGAGGGGAAAATCTTCTGTATAGCTGTTTCTATGGTAACGGCTTATTCACACAGATGAATACCGCGACCGTTCTGTTTAAACGGATTTAAAACACGTGTGTAATCTTTTTTGTTTGTAAGATCTTTGTTTAATGTCTGTGGAAGGAGTCTTCAGTTTCAGTGCTTTGTAATATTTACAAGTTGTAACTTTTTTTGTAATATTTTTTTCGATTTCTGTGCGACACAGGAATTTACACTTCTTTTTGGTTTATTGAAAGAGAGCGAATACGCAAAAATCCTGTTAAGAATACAAGCATTTATAGCTGCTATAACATAAGTGCTTTAATAAAAGACTGAGGATGGATTTAGACTGTAATTAATATCAACAGTCTGCTACAATGAATCAGGACCATAGTTTGCATGAACAGTTCTGCATTTCAGCACCAATCACTGAACAGCTCCTCAATAATGATGGAACTGTAATGAAAGTCAGAGTTCAAGTCTGGTTCCTCTCAAGGTTTCATCCTCATACCATCTCAGGGAGTTTTTTCTTTCCACAGTCACCACTGGCTCACTCTTTGAGGATAAACTTACAATTTTAAGGACTAAACTTATAATAAAAAATGTTAAAAGTGCAATACAAATAAAATTTAATTAAAAATGCAGTGGTATAAAAACGTGCAGATGTGATGCTCCACAGGAATCTGTTTTGCCGCTGTTTTAACGTGCGCTAATTGTAGCACATTGATTGTTTTCCTGTAACTGCATCACACGCTGTGTTTCATTGCTTACAAACAGCCCTGATTTTATGAAGTGAGGTCTGAGAGGGTAAAGATTTTCAGTGGATCATCTAAAACCCCATTGATGTTAAAGTGACAGCTATGTGAAAGGAGAGTGGATTTGCTTTTGTACACAAACACATACACACCCACACATACACACCTTCAACAGAAGATGAATGAAGATGCTCCCATCCCTGTCCTCAGGGCAAAATTTGCTCTGACATGTTTTGGGCTTTGATGTAAAGTCAACTCCGATCCATAAAACAAAATCAATACAATTAAACCCGGGATATTCAGAAAAAAAGCAGCTTTTCTTTCCACAGCATAACTCTGACCTTCTCTATAAATGCAGCAGCTGTAAAAATCACACACTCAAATCCCAGTGATCCCATGAGATTCCCAGCTTGGATTTTCCATTTATTCAATCTCACCAGAATTCCCAAAAGCACTGCTTACAATCTGTTGATGAACACCATGAAGGACAACCTCACCTCTTCCTTTTGGTGTTCAACCGATGCAACTTACGTCCTAGACCGTCAAGAATCTCTGCTGAATAAGACATTTTATCTTTGCTAGGATCATGGTGGGATCATGGTGGGATCTGAAGTCCATTCTAGAAACGCTGTTGCCTTAAACCCAGTCGATCACAGAGCATCATTCACACACTGGATGGATGGGTTTAGTTTTCCAGACATGTATCTGTCTAGTAAGGTGATCTCAGGTGTGTTTTCCTTTAGAATGTAAAAGCTGTCACATGCTCTCCAAAAGGCATCAGTCGGAGAGTTTGATTCTATCTGGTTTTCTGAGCTTTGCAGGTGTCTGGATTACAATCTGTGGTTTATTTGCCTCTATTACATTCCATAAATTACTCCTGGAATTTGCATCACTTTCTTCTCACCTTCTGTGACCTCTAAATGGAGGAGATATTCTTCATTATGCAAAACAAACTCCTTGTTGTGTACATGCTTACAACGTTCTGTGGTGGAACCTTTTTAGAAAGTAGAGAACCCCCTAATGATTCCAGGGAACCCTGGTGGCTCTGATATGTAAATCACATGAGAGCTTTCTGAGAAAAGGCAAACGTGTAGGCACTTAAAAGAAATCCAGCCTTGACAGATTGTGTGTGTAGATATTGTTGTACTCAATGGCAACACGTTTAAAAAGCTGGTCTCAACAAAAAGGTCATGTCTGATGTATGTAAATGTGCAGGCGAGATGCAGATCCTTCATCCATGAAGGTGTCACGAAAACATCTACTGGGAATATTCTTTCTTTGCCCAGATGTATGAGATCAGAGACAACCAGAAATATGCAGAGCAGAAAATGTTGTTTTGATAATAAAACAGTGTGATGTATAAACAGGGTGAGGGTAAAAACAGTTAGAAATAGTAACTCGTTATAGTAAGTGTTTTAATGTAGCGCATGTGGGAAATTAATCAACCAATCAGATTTCAATCAATTCTCATTGTTTAATTTTGTCTCGTAATTTCAGTATTCCTCTATATAACCTCACACCGCTAGTGCGGTAACATCTCCCTGAGTGTCTGAACATATCTCTCTGCTCATCACTTCCTTCTCTCTCTCTCTCTCTCTCTCTCTCTCTCTCTCTCTCTCTCTCTCTTTTCCACGTTGTAATTTTTTCTTACGTTTTCTCATTAACATTGAACCACAAGTTCAAAGCCTGCCAGGAAAAAGCCTCGTTAATCTTTCAGTACTCGTTCAAAAGAAATATTTCTAAAACATAAAGGAAAAAAAGGATAACCTTGGATCTGATGATTCGGCTAATTAGTAATTGTTCTCCTGTCCGATTTGCATGTCTGTATAATAATTATAAAAGAGACGCACGCTGTCGGAGTCCAATAATAGACTTATCTAAACAGCCCACACACGCAGCTCCCCCAACAGCAGCCTTCAAAGCTTTGTTAAGAAAAACCCCGGCCTTCTGCCGTTCGCTTTAATCCATTTATTTATTTTCAGTAATATAATTGTTATTATTATAATCATCATCATTATTTTACTCTTCAGTGAATCACATGCAGCACAACTTGTAAAACACTTTTCATTATTGCCAATTAGGGCACAAACCCATGACAGGTGCCTGTGTTTCATTTTCATGGCCGAAGCACTGCTGCATAAATGAAATCCTCTCGCAGGTGTGTTACAGTTCAGCTGTGAATGAAATGCAGCTCACGTTCGGTCTGGAGAAAACGGAGAAAACAGGACAGAGATGGCTGTAGGGAAGCGCTTCAGCCCTCCGAGGTTCTCGCTCTGGCGAAGACGTGTTTCGTGCTACACAGCTTTCCCAGGAGATCCGTGAAAAAAACTCCATTAAACTCATGGAAACACGCCGTAAAACTTGGATGCTAATCATGCTAACCTTGTGCAAAGGTGTGGCGCGGAAAACAAGCATCACACGATCTCGATCGGTTACTATGTCAATAATCTCAAGATAATAAACAGATAATTGAGCTGAGATCACGTTCTGTGATGTTTTTCGTGTGAATGGCGTCTCACATATATTAGAAAATTATCATAATTTTTTTGAATGCATCATTTTGATGTGTCCTGTTTAACCCCCGCTGTGGAATTTAACGCCGTGACCTCACAGAGCTGATTATACGCCGTGAGTTCTTATGATTCCTTTAATTCGGATGCAAATTAGCCGCGGCTCGTTCCATTTTGAAGTCGAAGGGGTCTATATTTTTGCTGCCGTTATTGAAAGTAATGAGGCCGCTGGGAGCCGCAGCGCCGCTCGGCGAGGTCTCGTGTTTCGGCGAGCATGAATAATTTAGGCGTTTCAATTACGCCGCGTTGCGAGGGGGCGCGCCGGCAGAGCATCCAGACTGCCAGAACGAATCCTGGAGAAACGCTGTGAATTATTTACACTTACATTACCGAGGAAATCTGAAATAAAGGGGGGATGTATTTACAGTGGGAACAATGCCTCGGATCCCGGCGCACACCTGTTTGTGTTGACAGATACACGATGGGCCCTGGGGCCAAAGCACACGTTAAGTGCACGTGTAAATCTGTGAGCTTTTGTGGTGGAGGAATAAAAGCGACTTGTGCTGGAGCTCAGGTGTTTCCTACAAACGTGATAAGAACAGCAGCTCTGCTTTTACAGAACAATGCCTGGGATTTCAATCTGTAATTGCTGTCAGTTACAACGAGATTTATTTTTATACCTCCAACCGCAGGTGTGTGTGTGTGTGTGTGTGTGTGTGTGTGTGTGTGTGTGTGTGTGTGTGTGTGTGTGTGTGTGTGTGTGCAAGAATGCTAATTAACTTCTTGTTGTTTCAACATCCTGTCGTGGTTTCTTCAAGGTTAAGTAGATGTTTATATCATGTTAATGGAAGGAGTCTCCAGTGTCAGTGTTTTATAACAGCAGAAGTAAAGCTGGAACATCTACATGTTTCGTGGGTTTTTTTCCGTTTCAGTTACAGAACAAGAGGAATTGAATTTCAAAATGTTCTCTATAGCGCCACCATCAGACCAACATGGTGCATCTTATTTGAGTTGCTTGTATCAGTGATTGAGAGTTTAACAAAGAAAAATAAAGTGTCAGAACCCTCTGATGACACACATATTCCCGTCTGAGGAAATGACCGATGTGTGTTTATGCATGAACACTAATTAACTCTAATTTAATGAATTAAGCTCCAAGCTGGAGAAGATGTTTATGAATGTTTATCTGTATCACAGAGGTCAGCTAGCATCTAAAGCTCATTAGCAGTTTATGAATCAAAATGCTAATTATAGGGTCCAAGCACGACGTGAGGAACTGGACAACACAGCATTTAAATGCGACCTCCAGCATTTTCTGTTGCCATGCCTGTGGCCACTCGCTCTGTACCAGAAACACTAATGGTAATGTTTAAACATGCTCCTGAGGTTCCAGTGACCACTGTTCCTGCTCCTCCTCCCTCCGTGGATCTTCCCACTTCGTCCTGGTCTGCCTCTGGATGATGTTCTCTTCGACTGTGTGTGTGTGTGTGTGTGTGTGTGTGTGTGATCTGGTGTGT
>MU551552.1:198222-249842 GCA_024362625.1 Silurus asotus | reverse complement strand
GTATGTAGATGGGTGGGTGGGTGGGTGGATGTGTGTGTGTGTGTGTGTGTGTGTGTGTGTGTCGGTGGGTGTGTATGTTCTTCCTTCTGAAGTTAATCAGACAAAAAACACAGCGCATCATATTACAGAGCAACCAGGAATGGCTGTTACCATAGAAACAAAGGTTCACCA
Source organism: Silurus asotus (assembly GCA_024362625.1). Classification (NCBI taxonomy): domain Eukaryota; kingdom Metazoa; phylum Chordata; class Actinopteri; order Siluriformes; family Siluridae; genus Silurus; species Silurus asotus. Next base: position 249,671 of record MU551552.1, on the reverse strand, counting down.
CTGTTTATTAATCAGCGCCGTGTAGCCAATCAGACTGCAGAATTAAACAGTGCTCTGGTGTGATAAAAGTTTCGAAACGTGCAGCTGGATCATCAGATCATCATTTAAAATGTTTTTTTTAATTAATGTGGCGTACTAAAGTCTTTTTTCAGCACTTTTTCACCTCACGTTCAATTTTTTAACACATGCAGGGCGCAAAAAAACAAAGCCGTGAAAGACACAGTGTGTGTGTTCGAGAAACAAAACGTGTTCAGTCCAGGAAACAGTCACAAAGGCTTCATGAAGTTGTGGTAAAATCACTGGAAGGAATTGGTTTTTGTTGTATTTTTGTTGCATGTTTAGGCGACAGAAATGACTGCAGTGGTCACCGTGTTTTACTTCTACATGAACTGGAATAAATATACAGCTGGACTTTTTGCTCCAGTGATGTGATCAGCAGCCCATGAAGGCAGACGTGTGTTTGGACACAGAGGTGTAAAAGCAGGAGAAAAGAGTGCTGGAGTTGTTCTTTGAACTGCTGTGTAATACAGAGTGAATGCAGTTAAACTACATCCTGAGGAAAATAGCTGCTGACCTGAAAACTCCGCTTTTCTTTTCTTCAAGAGCAATTTCACATCTGCACATAAGCCTCAGAGTTTCTTGGCCACAGCCAGAGAGCCAATTATCGGTGTGTGTGTGTGCGTGCGTGCGTGCGTGCGTGTGCGTGTGGGTGTGTGTGTGTGTGTGTGTGTGTGTGTGTGTGTGTGTGTGTGTGTGTGTGTGTGTGTGTGTGTGTGTGTGTGTGTGTGTGTGTGTGTGTGTGTGGGGTCTGGCCCTCAGGGGGCAGTTCGGAGTGACAGCTACTTCATAAACTCTTATCAGCCACTCGAAGACACAAACCTGCTTCCTGTCTGTCTTTCTGCTAGTCTTATCACTCACTCCCAACACCAAGCCTGTAGTGTGTGTGTGTGTGTGTGTGCCTGCGTGCGTGTGTGTGCTTGCACGTGTCTGCGTGTGTGTGTTTAGACCGATTCAAGTGGCTTCTATAATTTTAATTCCAACGACATTTTATAATGCATAGTGTTATAAATGGAAGCTGTTTACTACACTTTACTATACTACACTATACTACACTATACTACTCTATATTACACTATACTATACTACACTACACTTCACTATACTACACTACACTTCACTATACTACACTTCACTATACTACACTTCACTATATCACACTATACTATACTACACTATACTACTCTATATTACACTATACTACACTTTACTATACTACACTATACTACACTACACTTCACTATACTACACTATACTACACTTCACTATACTACACTATACTATACTACACTTCACTATATCACACTTTACTATACTACACTATACTATTCTATACTACACTATACTACACTACACTTCACTATACTACACTTCACTATACTACACTTCACTATACTACACTTCACTATATCACACTATACTATACTACACTATACTACTCTATACTACACTATACTACACTTCACTATACTACACTATACTACTCTATACTACACTATACTACACTTCACTATACTACACTATACTATACTACACTTCACTATATCACACTTTACTATACTACACTATACTATTCTATACTACACTATACTACACTACACTTCACTATACTACACTTCACTATACTACACTTCACTATACTACACTTCACTATATCATACTATACTATACTACACTATACTACTCTATATTACACTATACTACACTTCACTATACTACACTATACTATACTACACTTCACTATATCACACTTTACTATACTACACTATACTACTCTATACTACACTATACTACACTTCACTATACTACTCTATACTACACTATAATATACTATTTTATACTATACTACACTATACTATTTTATACTATACTATTTTATACTATACTATACTATACTATACTATACTACACTAACCCTACTCTATACTATACTACAATATACTACACTATACTACACTACACTTTACTATACTACACAATACTACACCATACTACTCTATACTATACTATACTACACTATACTATACTATACTATACTATTCTATACCATACTATACTATACTACACTATACTACACTATACTATTCTATATTACACTATACATTACTACACTATACTACACTATATTACACTATACTATACAATACTATATAATACTACACAATACTATACTACACTATACTATATTGTACTATGCTATGCAACTTGCAATAAAAAGGAAAATTGACACATCAATTGCATATGAAGGTTGAAGAGGATTTAGAGGATGAGAATCAGTGGAGATGCTTAAAGACACTGTCGACAAAGCAGTTTGCAGAGAGTACAATCCAGTCAGTATAGTATAGTATAGTATAGTATAGAATTGTATAGTATAGAATATTATGGAATAGAATAGTATCATATAGTATTGTATGGAGTGATATAGTATAGAATAGAATGAAATAGTATAGTATAGTGTAGTATAGTATAGTATAGAGTAGTATGGTGTAGTATTGTGTAGTATAGTAAAGTGTAGTGTAGTATAGTGTAGTATATTGTAGTATAGTATAGAGTAGGGTTAGTGTAGTATAGTATAGTATAGTATAGTATAGTATAAAATAGTATAGTATAAAATAGTATAGTGTAGTATAGTATAAAATAGTATATTATAGTGTAGTATAGAGTAGTATAGTGAAGTGTAGTATAGTGTAGTATAGAGTAGTATAGTGTAGTATAGTATAGTATGATATAGTGAAGTGTAGTATAGTGAAGTGTAGTATAGTGAAGTGTAGTATAGTTACACTACACTTCACTATACTATACTACATTATACTACACTATACTATACTACACCATACTACACTATACTATACCACACGTCACTACACTTCACTATACTATACTATACTATACTACTCTATACTACACTTCACTATACTACACTATACTACACCATACTACACTATACTATACTATACTATACTATACTATACTACGCTACACTACACTATTCTATACTATACTACACTATACTATACTACACTTCACTACACTTCACTATACCATACTAGACTATACTACTCTACACTACACTATACTATACTACACCATACTACTCTATACTACACTACACTATACTATACCAGACTTCACTTCACTATACTACACTATACTACTCTATACTACACTTCACTATACTATACTACACTTCACTATACTATACTCCTCTTTACTACACTATACTACACTATACAATACAATACTATACTATTCTATACCATACTATACTATACTACGCTACACTACACTACACTACTCTATTCTATACTATACTACACTATACTATACTATTTTATACTCTACTATACTACACTATACTATACTACACTTCACTACATTTCACTATACCATACTAGACTATACTACTCTACACTACACTATACTATACTACACCATACTACTCTATACTACACTACACTATACTATACCAGACTTCACTACACTTCACTATACTATACTACTGTATACTACACTTCACTATACTATACTACACTTCACTATACTATACTCCTCTATACTACACTATACTACACCGTACTACTCTATACTACACTATACAATACAATACTATACTATTCTATACCATACTATACTATACTACACTACACTACACTACACTAGACTATACTATTCTATACTATACTACACTATACTATTCTATACTATACTATACTATACTACACTAGACTATACTATTTTATACTACACTATACTATTTTATACTATACTATACTACACTACACTACTCTATACTATACTACACTATACTATTCTATATTACACTATACTATACTACACTATACTATATTATACTATACTATATGATACTACACTATACTACACTACACTATATTACACTATACTATACAATACTATATAATACTACACAATACTATACTACACTATACTATATTATACTATGCTATGCAACTTGCAATAAAAAGGAAAATTGACACATCAAGTGCATATGAAGGTTGAAGAGGATTCAGAGGATAAGAATCAGTGGAGATGCTTAAAGACACTGTCGACAAAGCAGTTTGCAGAGAGTACAATCCAGTCAGTATAGTATAGTATAGTTTAGAATATTATGGAATAGAATAGTATCATATAGTATTGTATGGAGTGATATAGTATAGAATAGAATGAAATAGTATAGTATAGTGTAGTATAGTGTAGTACAGTACACTATTATACTACACTACACTTTTTCATTCCATACTATTCTATACTATGCTATACTATACTACACAATCTTATTCTATACTGTACTACACTATACTAATTTATACTATACTAATTCTATACCATACTCTAAAATATTATTCTATACTACACTATGCTATTCTACACTATACTATATTGTTCCATACTATACTATTTAATGCAATACTACACTACACAATACTATAATATACTATCCTATAAAACATTATATACTGTTCAATACTTTATACTATTCCATACTAAACTATACTATTCTAAACTATTATTATTATTATCATTATTACACTTTACTGCAGTGTTATTGTACAGTATTACCGTGAAGATTTGCTGATTTTGATTTTCACTATATTTTCACTATTTTTCCCTTACGATTTTTCAGACGTTCTGTACAGTACTGTTGCAATAAAGTAATTATAGTATTATAGTATAGTTATTATATTATTATTACAGTATTATAATGTTAGCAGTTATACTGAATTACTTTCATTTCACGCATCACTGCATTATAACAATAACATTTAAAGATCATTTGTAATAAATACATTAATGCAGTAATTATTATAGCACAAGTGCAGTATGATCACAGTAGTATTGCAATATATACAGTCTTGTTGCTGTTTTTTCTGCAGAATGAGTGTAGTATTGATTTAAAACTGCTGTTAGCTTGTTTCAGTAAATATTACTGCAATATTATTCACATTTTTAATGGTATTTATTCATTATTATTGCAATATTGCAAAAATCTAATGATAGTTGACATTGATTGTTAAAATGATTGACAGCATGTCATGCAGTATATTAAATATAGTTTTGTCACTATTATGATGTAAGTATTGACAGTGTATTGAGCGACGAGTGTAAAATGTATAATGTGAGGGAACAGAAGAGCAGTACTCGTGGCATGAATTGATCTTGTTGTGAGGATGTGTATCTTGTAGCAGCCGTAGAGACTTACTGTAGAGAGCACTGTATTAAAATACTATAAGTTCAATAGTCAGCAATCAGTGTCATAAATATTGGGATTTATTCTTTTTATGAAATACAATTAATTAATAAACTCAGTGTTATTTAGGAGTGTTGAGCGATTTGAGTGATCAGTAGGAGGATGTTGGTGTTGGTGTTGTCATGGACACACTGAGCTGGAATGAATGAATGACAGAATCCACTGCTTTATTTATGTATTTAGATAAAAATTGGAAAAGAACTCGGCATGGCGGTGATTTTTACGGTGACAAGAGCGAAGCGGATGATAAATGATTTGGTCTGTCACCATTTACACATTTTATTATAATGCAGAGACAAAAATCGGGTGTGTCTGATTATTGTATTACACATTCTCTCAGTCTATTTAAACACACACACACACAGAGAAATGTAAGAGAGGACTTTATGTAGCTGTTCCATATTGAATATTCGATATTGTAATGAATATTTATTTGTATGAGTTCTCGATCAACAGAGACGTTTTCGACTCTATTTCACGTGTAGTGTTGAGAGGACAGAAAATAACCCTGCTAGAACTTTTTACCAAAAAAAGAAATGACATGCTGTCAAGTAGGAGACGTCTGGAATCTCACACACAGCCTGATTTCATACCTGACGTCTCTCACCTGGAGCAACCCACCCGTGTTCTCCCCGATAACACACATCCTCAGGCTTTAATAAAGGAGACGCTTCAAAGAGCTTCCAGACGTGTCTCGGAGAAGCGTGACGTCTCTGGGACATGTGGAACACCGGGCCACGTTCTTCCCATTCTACATGCGTTTCATATCACAAAAACCTTTTTCCTGTCATGTGACCTGTTTGATCTAAATAATAACTATAACAACTGTGGGTCTGTAGCTAAAGAGATTGTGTAAATCTGAAAGCAGCTGCTTGTGTTTTTGGTCTTATTCAAGGTGAAAGTTCTGATTATTGTGACTAAAAACATTCACCTCGTACTTGTTTGACACGTTTGTGAAATCAGCTCATTTCTAAAAGTCTTAACTTTCACCAAAAGTCCTTCATACGTGATGCACATCGTCAACCAGCACCATCAAGACTTTCTCTGCTCTTCTCAGAATCACTGAATTCAGATTCCCTATGAATGTTTTCAATTATTCCCAAGATCTGCTGCATCCATGAGCAGTGCAGCAGAGTGTAACGTTTCTATCCAATCAGATTTCAGCGTCACATCACGTGTTGCTGGGGTCAAAGGTATCTGTTGTTCAGTCCTTCACAGTGAACGCTGCAGACGCCCTGTAGCTTTAATCCACATGGCTTGAAAGCTGTTGCTTTGACCAATCAGACTGTTAGCTGGAAATTGATTTAGTCACTGATATAATTTTATATAATTACTATTGTATATTACAGTTTTCTGAATCACATTTATGCATTTGTTCCTTTTTAAGTTAAATATTGAAAGCAGTAAAGTGGAAAATGACTTATTTATTTATTATCTGTAATTGTTTAATTATACAAAGTGAAAATCTTGTAATACAAATTATGATCAACTTCAGAAAATTTGCTATATTTCCGATCTAACATCCAATCTAATAATCCTAACCAGGAGGTTTCACTGGTAATCCATACAACGTTTTCAGAGGGAAGACAGAATTTTAGATGAATAATAAATAAGTGCATGTACATGGATCTTAAATGCTTTTTTACAACTGGCCCCGTAATATTATAAAGAATTTTCATTATTTAAAAAAAAAAAAAATATTGAATACAATAATTTACAATAACATGAATTAAATAATACATTCAACAATAGTAATCAAGCTAACATTAGCATAGCATAACTAGCTACTGTAAAATGTTTCCTTAGTAATTTTTGGAAAACAACTTGCTTTCACATGATCATATTTAATTCACTATTTAAAAACAAAGGCTGTACTTTTGATTATTTTGCCTCGTAAACGTCATGTGGTCTGATTAGTTTCACATTCGATATAAAACATTCTGGTTTGGGGGGAGATTTAAAGGCAGGTATCGACGATACACACGAGACAAAATGACAACAAAGTCGATTGGATTCACTCAAACCATGTGCAAGCAATTAGGATGCCGTTATTGGATCGAACCTCCCGAGCCTCGACCTTTGACCTTTCTGTTTTATTTCTTGGCTGAAACGAGATGTTTGGTGGCAAATTAAACAAACAAAGACCCAAAAACATGAAATATAATCCTGCAGTCTGAAGTCTACACAAGTGTTTTGTACAAAAGGTCACCATAATTACACAAACACACACACACACACACACAATCCTATTATTGCGACTTTGTGTTCTCCAAAATCAACAAACAAAAGAAAATGTAATCTGGTCCGTGTGTAAATGTCTTTGGGGATTGACGCTGTGGGGACGAAGACACTGTGAGGACTCGCAGGGAAAATGTGTGTTAATCATAATGATTGTTGTTCTTTATTATTATTTACACGTGTCATGGTATTGACTTGGCCGCTCCAAGACCCTGACTCACCACCAAACCCCGTTTCCCATCAGCCACCAGCAGCGCCTCTTTTTCTCGCCGCCCTGCTGGTGATCGTGTGCAGCACATTTCTCATCACTACACTTCTGATAGATCTCCTGGTGTCCCTCCTCTCAGCTTCTGAAGCTCGGAGGTCTGTGTCCTGCGTTACTTCATAAACTTCTGTTTTCATGTTTTACTTTTGAAAAATCTCCTGCACTCGCATAAAAAGAAAGTGAGTGCAGTCAGTCAATCATCACACAACCCAGGGTTCTCCAGAGGGCAGAGTGTGAAGTGTGTGAGAGAAGCGTGGGTTTGGAGAGAATTCACACATCTCTGAAATGTTCCTGAGGATTTTATTCTACACAAATAATGTACGACTTCCGAGATTTTATCGGTTAATAAAAGTGAAGTCGGTCTGTGTGATTAGTAACTTTGAGTAACTCGTGAGAACATGCTGCACCTGCTGGGGATCATCCGAGGGAAATTGGTGCATTATTAAATACAGATTTATGAAATATGTTTTCCCATTATAAAAGCAGTTTTTACTGCACCATAAAAATGAGCTACAGTTAATGTAGATGTTTAATGTGTGTGGAAAGAGTCGCTGGTGCTGCGTAACAGACAATCCTGAAGTTTTACGTTTATGTTTTAGGAAAACATGACAAGGTGCAATTTCTTTCTGAGAGAGAGAGGGAGAGAGGGGGGGGATATGAGGGAGAATGAAAGAGAATAATGAGAGGCACATATTTACTTGTGTTTTCAACCATCTGCCATTAAAACACTCCTGTTCTCTGATCTTCTCTGTGACTAATCACAGATTTTACTGCTGAATGTTAGAAAGACAGAATTAATGGAAACTTAAACAATGAACAATGTTTACTGTTAAAAACTGTTACAGAAATAAATATTTTATTGTGGGAACAAGTGTTTAAAGCTGCTAGAAGATTCAGAAGATGACATGGCGTAGATTCAGTGTGTTACGTGCTCGTTAATAAGTCAGATCAGTACTGAACAGTACAATAATAAAATAGGAAAATTAACAGAAAATGTATATTTATTTATAGTTTATATTATATAATAAGAGTTTTAAAATAAAAGTGATTATTTTATTTATTTTAAATGAAGCAATTTTTTACAGTTGTTACAGGACCAATTGAACAAATCATTTTATTCAACAATGATCTGAATGAAGCTCCAATATTTATAGTAAGAGATTTTAGAAGATTTCACATGAAATGGACAGGCAGGTCTCTGTCTCAGCCTCGGTCTCTGTTTCAGTCTCAGCCTTGGTCTCAACCTCGGTCTCAGCCTCTCACTCAGACTCTGCCCCAGACTCTGATCAGCCTCTGTCTCAGTCTCAGAAGGGAATTAAGCACTTAATATTGGAAGCAGGTTGGCTCTTATAATTCAGCTCTGAGCCTGAGGTTTGGACACGTTCTCCCCGGCTCTGCTCTCCATCCTGCCTCTGGGGCTCACTTTAAATTACCATCTGAGGAGTCGGAGGTTCGGCCCAATGCTGGCTTTTTAACTTTTTCCTTCTTCTTCAGCAACAGCAGTGATGAAACACACAGGGCCCGGGAGAACATGCTATGATCATAACCCACCACCCACCACCACCCACCCCCAACACACACACACACACACACACACACACACACACACACACACACACACATTCCCACATTTCACTGATATTTTATATATAATGCAACTGTAAACACACTCACTCTGTCAAACCTGGAAAAGATTTATTACTCACACACACACACACACACACACACACACACACCTGATGCTTAAGTACGGCTCTGTTACTACAAAACCTAAAGGACTGATCATAAAAGTGTATTAGAGAGATTCCAGTGTCTGAAAGGGGCGGAGTTTTAAGAATGTGCAAAAAAGACACAGAAATTCAGGCACTTAGACAAACGGAAGTTCAACAGGGAAGAAAAGAGAGAGAGAGAGAGAGAGAGAGAGAGAGAGAGAGAGAGAGAGAGAGAGAGAGAGGGAGAGAGAGATACAGACATTAACATTTGAGAGAGAAAATATATATAAATCTAGTGTTCAGGTAAACAGCTAAAAAGGCAGAAAGAGAGATTAAGAAAGGGATGGAAAATGAAGAAAAAAGATAAATTCAACAAGACAGAAAAAAAATCAGAGAAATGTGCAAAAAAGACACAGAAATTCAGGCACTTAGACAAACGGAAGTTCAACAGGGAAGAAAAGAGAGAGAGAGAGAGAGAGAGAGAGAGAGAGGGAGAGAGAGATACAGACATTAACATTTGAGAGAGAAAATATATATAAATCTAGTGTTCAGGTAAACAGCTAAAAAGGCAGAAAGAGAGATTAAGAAAGAGATGGAAAATGAAGAAAAAAGATAAATTTAACAAGACAGAAAAAATGAGAGAGAGAGAGAGAGAGAGAGAGAGAGAGAGAGAGAAAAAATCAGAGAGAGAGAGAGAGAGAGAGAGAAATTTAGTACTAGAAATAATAACTATACTGAAGAAAAAGAGATTGAGATCAATAAAGAAAAGGTGAAAGAGGGAGGGAGGGAGAAAGATAAAAAGAAAAATCCTATCAATCTAAATTAAGGAATAGACAAAGAGAAAGAATGACTTGCAGAAAAAAAATAGACAGAGTTAAAAAAAAGCGTTAAAAAGAAAAAAAGAGAAAAAAGATCAATAGAGAGAGAAATACAGATGCATGGTAAGAAGGAGTGAGGGATGATGGAGTGATGAAGGAAAAAGAAAGCCACCCAAGAGACAGAAAGAAAGACAACACTGGAGAGATATACAGAGATTAAAAAAGAAAGTGAAAGAGAGCAGTGTAGATCAATAAAGAGAGGCCGAGATCCAAATAGAGTCAGACGGAGAAAAACGAAATACAAAGTAAGATGATGAAATGCAGAGAGAATACTGAGAGAAGAAGGGAGAGAAGAAGGGATACAGGACAGAGAGAAAGAGAGAAATCATTGTGTAATAATCACTTAAACCAGAGGCACTTCACATGAAAATTCCAATAATGTGTTGAGTCACCAAAAACATCACAAACCCCTTTTCTCAACATGCCCCACATTTGCCCCACATTTCCCCCCCCCACATTTCACCACATTTCGCTACATTCTCCCCCCACTTCCCCACACATTTCCCCACATTTCCAAACATTTCCCCACATTTCCCTATTCCTATAAAATTCCACATTACTACTCCTCACCACTGATATTCTTTTAGAGACAAGATAACCTCATCATTTACATGTCTCACTATGAACACGTCTCACCATAGATACATTTCACAATCATTAAACACTGTTCACCATGGACATGTCTCACTACAGACAGAGCTTTCATTGAACTTGACTCATCATGGACACGTCTCACCATGAACAGTGCTATGATTAAACATTACTCATCATATACACGTCTCACTGTGGACATGACTCACGATAGACAGGACAATCCATTAACACTCACCATGGACACGTGCGTTACACAGCTTTACCGTCGACACGTCTAAAGATAGACACGTCTCGCTGTATACAGAATTTTACCTCCACAACTTTGCTGCTGTGAGACGTGAAAGAGACGTGGACATTGTGTGAATGTGTTTCTCTTACACTCTCAGACTTTGTTATATTTGGATTTGAATGTACATCAGAAATGGATAAATCGTGTGGATGAATTGCTGTGGTGTAAGAAGAATAAGACACTTGGTTCTAGTAAACTAATCAGCGTCAGGGTGGGTGGAGAAACAGAGCGAGGGTCTAGGACATCCAGTGTCTACAGTGCAGTTGTGATTTGGTAGAAGGGGTCTCCGGGTGAGTAATGAATGCGGACAGCAGCATATGGGTCTCTCTTTGATTTGTTTAGCTCAGGGCAGGAAGGCAGAGAGGGGAAGATGAGACGAGCCGGGACTTGTTGTGGCGAGGCTCAGGGGCTGAAGCGAATCGGAGGAGCTGACACGCATAATGCGATGCCAAAAAGGAATCGCTGTAGTGCTGTGATTAACGGACATGGAGGAGGTGAAGAGGAATAAATAAAACTAACCTGAGATCTGACAAAAGCTGTGATACGCTGAGATTCTACCTCAAAAACATGTCATTTGGGTACTTGAACAGAATTATGGTGGAAAAATGCGAAGAAAAATTCGCAACCTAGAGCTTGCTGGCTTCGAGTGCACAGAGAATGAGAATCAGTCTCGCACCGTACACCGAATAGCTAAGAGGATATCTAATGAGTAACGAAGCATGCTGAGAAGTCGCCGCTGTAGGGATGTAGGTCCTATTCAGATCCAGAAGATAACAAGCTAGCACTAGCGCAACTGCCTCCGTCTGGAGCCGGAATTATTGAATGATTTCCATGTAGTATGTGTTTAAAAACTCATCATAAATCGCTTACTATTAAAGAGCCCAAAAATAGCAGAAACGATCCTTTTTATTTTTTACAGTTATTTAAATAAAGAAATGCTAGGACACAAGTGACAGTGTTAGCTAGCACTGCCAGAGCCATGTCGAGCAGAGCCGCCGTGGAGAGACGACCCTGACCTCACAACTCACTACTGAATGGAACTCACGTCTCTGATCCACATGAAAGCTGTACGAAGTACAATTATTACACTCTGACCAGCAGGACACCTGAACAGTGTGAGGGTGAAAGGGCACAAGCTCACAACCTTCTGGGGCTCGATCACTGTTCAGTGTCTCACCTGGACTGTTCTACTAACAGCAACTGTTTAATCCTGTTATAGTAAAGTACTGAGTGATGAGTGAGATGATCAGGTGATGAGATTATGTAATGAAATGATGAGTGATAAAGCGATGAGTGATGTGATGATGGTTAATGGATGGTGATCTGATGACTGATGATTGATGGGGTGATGAGCGATGAGGTAATGGTTTGATGAGTGATGTGATTATGGAGCGATGAGTGATGCGATGTGATAATGGAGTGATGTGATAATGGAGTGATGAGTGATGTGATGATGGAGTGATGTGATGATGGAGTGATGTGATAATGAAGTGATGTGATGTGTGATATGATGATGGAGTGATGAGTGATGTGATGATGGAGTGATGCGATGAAGTGATGTGATGAAGTGATGTGATAATGAAGTGATGTGATGATGGAGTGATGCGATGAAGTGATGTGATGAAGTAATGTGATAATGAAGTGATGTGATAATGGAGTGATGTGAGGAGTGATGTAATGATAGAGTGATGTGATGTGGTGAAGTGATGGTGTGATGAGTGATGAATAATAGAGTGATAAGTGATGAGTGATGTAGTAAAGTAATGATGATTTGCGATGGATGGATGGATGGATGGATGGATGGATGGATGGATGGATGGATAGATAGATAGATAGATAGATAGATAGATAGATAGATAGATAGATAGATAGATAGATAGAAAAAAAGTAAAAAGTGATGGAGTGATGGAGTGATGGAGTGATGAGGAGATGGGGTGATGGGGTTTTTAACCCAATCTCCTCTACAATATAATCTTCCTCTGACCAATCAGAATCCAGAATTCACCAGTGCTGTATGGTAAGAGTAAATAGATTAATGTAATCAAAAGAGTGTGTGTGTGTGTGTGTGTGTGTGTGTGTGTGTGTGTGTGTGTGTGTGCGCGCTACACATTTACTAAAGCCAAATCCATGTAATCTCTCAAGCTGCTATTTCACAACGGCGTTGAGTTCATGCTGTGGTTAGCAGGAGTGTGATGGCTCTGGCAGTCAGCAGACAGAGGATTTGGTGGAGGATACGGGGGATTTTATGTCACACACACACACACACACACACACACACACACACACACACACACACAGGCAGTAAAGCTAACAGGGAATAGAGTGAAGGTTAATGTGGATGAAGTTAATCTTGTTTTCAGCAGAACGTTGAATTATACGATATGCAGAGATTTGATTCACTATTTTATGGTCGTTATATTGGATTATGGGTATTTTTTTTTTTCCGCTTTGGGAGGCAAATAAATCTGTCTGATAGGATTGGAAGCTGTTCTCGACTGCCTGATTGTTATTTGTTAGTTGTATGATTATGAAAACATTCAAAGTTGATGGTTTATTGAGGTTTTTTGGGGAAGAATCCCTCAGATTGCTGGCAGCACGGCAGCTCAGCTTGTTCATGGAAATTCAGCAATTCCACACGAGTAGAGATTCCCATCACAGGACTGGATTCATGTCCTCCTTTAGAGAAATAAGTTCCAGAAATAGATTTATTTAAGTACCCCTAACACTCCTGTGTGCAATTCTAAACCGTCTCTGTTGTTTCATTGAGGTGTTTCTGCTCTGTTTTTGCTGTAGCTTGAGCAGCTTCATGGTGTAACGTTCTTTTCCTCACATCACACAGGGGTTAGAAATACAGATATCACCCAGATGTTTTTTTACTCATTCTTCTTCTAAATTGATTGAGATCGGAGCACATGGGCAGCAACAGCAATGCGCAGCAACTCTTCATCTAATCAGTGAAATCCATCAGATATTTGAGCTTCAGTTGCTACAGCAGATGAAGCTGTTTTGGATTCTAGATGTTATTAGAGAGATCAGGACGGAGCTGGTTATCTGTTCACACCTTGTTTATGGATGTGGTGCTGCAGAATTTCAATTGCCGACCTGACAACATGGCTCTTTCTCTTCTTTATTCATTTCACACACACACACACACACACACACACACACACACACACACACACACACACTTGTTTGCTCTCTCTTGCTATCTCTTTCTTCTCCGTTAGGACAGAAGAAGCGCAGGAGTGTTCTGCAGTCTGGTGGGGTTCAGGTCTGCTTTGTCGTCACTGGACACTACAAGGTCAGAGGGAGGTTTAGACTCGAAGCAGTCGTGACTCAGCATTTAAAGTTCTGTCACACTTTTCATTCAGAAGACGCTGTTTCGCTTTTCCATTCCAGCCACGTCGCATTTGGGTGTGTAGCATTACCCAGTGAACAAGATGGGGGCAATGGAGACCATGAGGGAGAACTCATAAAGAAATGTCTTTCTGAGAGCTCTGAACACTGGGAGATGAGAACTCTGGGAGCAGAAAAGTGTGAGATCTCTGGAGGAAAAAGAGCAAAGGAACTCTGAAGGAAGAAATGCAGATGATCTCTAAAAGAAGATAAGCAATAGAACTCTGACAGAAGAAAGTTTGAGAACTCTGGAAAAAAGGCAAGAGAACTCCGGAAAAGAAAAGTGTGAGATCTCTGGAGCAAGAAGAGCAGGAAAGCTTTTGGAGATTAGCAGCAGAACTGTAGAAAGAGAGAAAAGGAACTCTAGGAGAACAGAAAGTGAACAGGTGACTTAGAACTGTTGGAGAAGCATGGAGAACACTGTGCACTTTCATTCAGTGAAATGTTTTTAGATTAAGATTTTCTAGAAGCTTTGTAGAACATGGTGGAGTCTTTCAGCTCTGATCCACATGACTCTGTAGCTCACACCTTTGTTCTGCTGAAGGAAATAATTATGAATTAAAATAAAAGAAATGAGTGAATGATTTTTTTTTTTTTTTAGTTTAAAGTCTGAAATCTGGTTTGACTCGATATTTCTGTCTCCTCAGTGAGAGATTTAATCTGTACAGCACGATCTGCTGTGAGACGGAGACCAGATCAAACAGGATGATTAGATATTGATGTTGGCATTTATGATGTGAGAGAGAAAGAGGGTGGGGGGGATGGAGAGGGTGGGGGGAGAGATGAAGAGAGAGAGAGAGAGAGAGAGAGAGAGAGAGAGAGAGATGGAGAAATGTGTGGATGATGGTTTGGCATCGTAACTTGCTAGAATTTGCACGACTTCTGAAAAAGTAACTTCTGAAGGTTCATCTGTCTCTCCTCCGATCCTGACTTTCATAAACATCTTCCTACAGCACTTATTTCAGAACCAGGTTTGTGCCCTGTAATCAGACTTCATAATAAAATGTGATTTCTAACAGTTCAGGAAACACAGAAGTTGATTAGTTTGTTATTTCAGCACCAAACACTGTTCTGGAGAAGCTCTAGATCTGTGTTTTTCTTATTCATGACAATTCTCTTGAAATCAAATCGGCTTTTCCAGATACGTGGTCTATAACACACACGCGCACACACACACACACACACACACACACACACACACACACACACACACACACACACACACACACACTATAAAAACAAGTCATACCTTCATTATAAACATCAATCTTTTTTTGCTTATATGAAGACCTTCAGCTTTCTGTCACAAGTGTACACACACACACACACACACACACACACACACACACACACACTCACACACACACACTCTCTCTCTCTCTCTTCAATAAGATGAGAGAGCTGTACAGAGGAGTAAACTTTATTTTAGAGACTCCACTGAAGTATGGATCCTTTGCAAAGGCAGGAAGTTTCCTTCTTCTTTTCCTGTTTCGTGAGCTAAAGGAAATAAAAGCAGCAGCTCACCTGAGACGTAAACCATTTCTACAGAATCAACTTTCACTCGTTTATTTTCATTTTTATTGCCTGCTCGAGCAACAGTTACAACAATAATTAGGTTTGTTTAAAAAAAAGAATAAACGCACTTCACTGCTCATCAGAGTGAATCATCTGAAAGAATAAAGTGTGTGTCGGGTTTTTCTTTTATTCTCTTTAAATGTCATTGTGATCAGTTTGTAGCATTGTAAGAGGAATAAAGCGCTTGGGAATAAACTGTTTGCATTTTAAGCTTTTAAATAAAATTTATATTAAAAAAATTCTAAATTGGTTACAAATCGGTTAAAATAACAAGAATTTGGGATTGATGCAAATTTCATACCTGCTCATTTGCAGACTTTCTGCAGGTGAGTAATAAATCAGTTATTGCTAAATTAATTAATAATGAAATAAATCAGTAATTATTTAATCAATAAGTGGTTTAAAAAATGTGTAGCTTCATTTACATAAATTATAATTTAATAATATATTTTAAATTTTAATTAAACCAAGAATTTAACTAGAATTTAAACTTTTAACAAAAAACCCTGAAAAGGAATAATTCTTAATTAAATAAAGTAATTATGAATATTTAATTAGGTTATGCATATTTAATGGGTTTGACCACTCTGCGTCTTCGCGCTCATTCGTTTAGGAGAACAAACAAATGCTACGGTTTGGGTTTATTTCAGCTCCTGTGCGTCCTGGAGCAGAGCTGATGGAACGTTATGAGAGAGCAGTGCGTACACTTTCACTCCTCAGAATGTGATGATTATTCTTTATATATTTATATATTTCCGTCATCTCCTCGCCCTGCCCAACCCTGAGCCGCAGGATGGTGAAAGATCAGTGTCGTGATGAAACAACATGAATGCAGTCGACACTCGCAGCAAGACTGCGAATGACTTCGGCGTAGTTTCCACTTCCTGCTCTCCGTTTGAGTTCCAGCATTCTCTTTCATCCTCTACTTGCTCTGTTCATCTCTCTCTCTCTCTCTCTCTCTCTCTCTCTCTCTCCTCCCCCATTCTATCTGCCCACACTTATTTTCTTTATCTGTCTTTTCATCTCAGCTCACAAAGAGACTCCCGAGTCGACAGACTTGTGCTGGTATTGTTGCTGTTCTTTCAGCCGAGGTAGAAGAAATAACTTCAGGACTGTTGAGATCAAAACCGTGAAGTTCTAACAAATACATGCTGTCGCCTGTAGAGGGGGCGTGTACCAACTGTTACTCTTGTTGCTTGTGGGTGTGGCCTGTCCAGCCCTGATAAATCCTAGTGGATATATATATTAAAACTAATTAAATAAACACTATTAAATGATATGTGAGAATGTTAGACTCTTTCTTAGATTAGATTTGATTAGATGAACTAAATAAATCAAGATGGCTGACTCGAAACGATCTCCGCCACGCACTCCTACGCTTTATTCAGCTTCATAAAGTCTCTCATTTCGATGCGAGTGGTATTTATTATAACTTCACGTGCAGGTAGTTTGGTTGAAAGAGGCAGATGAGGACAGGGGTGTATGGAGACAGATGATCCGCTGTGGCGCCCTCTAATGGGAGAATTTATTATAACTCCACGCCGATGTGTATGTAAATGAGATCCACACGTGATTTGGAGCTGCTCTTCATAACAATTATTCAACACCTTCGGAATAATGATTAGCGAGCTATTTGAGCGTGCCTTTTGGTCACGTGACTGCTTCGTATTTAGCACGTCTCTGATAAAGGATGTTTCGCCCGAATTGAATTAATAGAATTTTTAATGTACTCATTTATTACATTGGATTAAAAAAACATGTTCAGTGTAGCAGTTAAGAACAAACTGCTTGGGGTTTTGTTCACTGTGCTGGATGTGTTTTCACTCAGAGAAAATGAATCGGCGTGGCCTTTGATAACAACGAAGCTGTACATGACCCGTGTCCTTCTCAGCTGGCTAGCAAATGGTACCGCTAGTGACATCGTCGCCTGTTTGCCCATTAACACTCTCTCTCTCTCTCTCTCTCTCTCTCTCTCTCTCTCTCTCTCGGCACCCCCGGGGCAGGACATGTCTTTACGTCTTTGTTTTGTCACCGAGTGTCACTGTCATCTCTCATCACACGTAACATTTCCAACATGTTCCCACCGGCTGTTAGGACGCTAGACGCTGCCACGCTTACTTTCCTTCAATCCACCCCAATCACTGTGATGCACAGAAAGTATTGGCACCCACTTTAGTTAGTTGTTCTGCGAGCTACTTCCCAAAGCGACTCATCACCATGTCCTTGACGTGGCTTGTTACGGAAACTGCACTTATCTCCGAGTTAAAGTGCACAGGTTTTATTCACGTTGCTCACGGAGGCCATGACGAAGGTGCCGGAGTCTCCAGGTCAGTTGTAACAATTGCAGCTGGACGAAAGAGACATCACGGAGTGCTGAGTGATCACAGCAGGAACCCAACGGCTGCATCTGGGAGTTCGCCAAACCTTGAAAGTCCTTGAATCTTTGCCACGAGGAAAATTAGCTCTTTGAAATCTTTTATTTCCTAAAAAGGAACGATGATGTAGAACCGCCAGGACTGGATCACGGCAGAAAGGTGACATTTATATCGAATTAGCATCAATTACAAGCACAATGTGGGAAAAGTGGCTATAAAAATCGAACAATTTAAATCCAATCCATTTATTTTTTTTACTACAGAACAAATATTACATATTATCCTCTGTTTTTATAGTTTATTGTATGGTTTCTATAGTAACAGTTCATTCACCACAGTATAATTCATACCACAGCTGAGTATTGGATCCCGATTACAGCTCTGACTGTGGTGCAGGTTTATTATTATTATTATTATTATTATTCATGAATAAAGCACATTCTTACAGAATAAAATGATCGTCAATGTGGTAAGAAAAACTCTGCCCCCATATTACACACAGGGAACTCCTTTCATTAACTTCATTTCATTTTTATATATGAAACCTGATTGAATGGGAATGAATCATAGGTAGGACCTGCAGACATCTTGTGAGAATAAAACGATCGTCAATGTGGTAAGAAAAACTCTGCCCCCATATTACACACAGGGAACTCCTTTCATTAACTTCATTTCATTTTTATATATGAAACCTGATTGAATGGGAATGAATCATAGGTAGGACCTGCAGACATCTTGTGGAATATTCACACATTTTGGTTTAAGGAATGTTCTGGATCTGGTTCTAAATCGATTAAATTCCCACTTCTATTCACTTCCTTGATAAGGCAGGAAAATTTCATTTAAATAAATTCCTGTTCCTATTTGCTCCGAGGAACTCCGAGTAATGTAGTAATCAGAAGCCGGAACGATTGAGAGTCTGTCGAGTGAATCGTCACCTCATGTTCAGAAATTCATCTTCAGAAACGTATATAAGTATATTTAATTTTTTCCAGCAGATAAGCGAGATTTTCAATTTCAGATTAACGCTGGTGATGGAGTAGAAGGTTACGATGCGAGCAGGGCGCACTGAGATCGGCTTTAAATCCATTTGCATGAGAAAACATCAGGAGGAGCTCCTCTTAGTCATTCCAGAATGTTCTCTGTCTGTGGCACCATCTCGGCTAACGAGACCTTTATTATATTCTTCTTTTATTACTATCCGTCCTCCTTTCAGTTTGCTAGCGATCTGTATGCAAGTTAGCAGGTGTTTATTGTGTAGGTTTGAACATCCACAGTGCAGATTCCTTGTAATCGAGTGACACTTTAAAATACAGTGCAGGGAACGAGTGAGTTCAGCATGAGAACAAATCCTGAAGGAACCGACATGATCTCACTGATCAAACGTCTTACATCCTGAATATATTCAAGAACAAATCATTTATTTAGATCATGTTTTGTGTTCTATTAAATATAAAGATCCTGGATGAAGGTACTAATGTGCAGTCAGATATGTTTAGGTTTACAATCAATCAAAGCACAAATTCATTATTTCTATCTCATGCCAGCAATTTAGAAAGTGGATGGTTTGGGTTCTAGCTGTCAGATCTCAGTGTGAGACTCCAGACATGGCCGGGATGGATTCAGACTTCCACGACACCCAGACACGTTCCTCTCATTGTCGTCTTCTTCCTGATCAATAAGGCATGTATTCCAACACACACACCACCTATTTTCTATTTTCTTTATCTAACACATAATCCCACTGAGCGCATGGTCCACAGTGGGTTTCTGTTTCTTTGATGCCTTCAAGCCTTTGATATTCTTTTACTGATATTTTGTTGCTGAATTGTTTAAGTCCTAGTTTTGTATTTTTTTGCCTGTTCTGGTTTATTGCATGTTTTGATCACGTGAACATTGATTAAGGTTTTAAAGCTGTTGTACGTGCGCTTGCATTCGTCCATGGGTGAATTACCTAACACGAACATCTGATTGGCTGAGCTGAGATCAAAGCCATTAAAAAATCGTAGAGTTCATGTAAAAATATCCCATCTCACAATATTTATGTTCATACAATACTTAAATATTGTCATGTTGCTTAGTAACCCAAGCATACAGCTAGCAGGCTACAGAGCAGGTAAAGAATACTTTCAGACAGGTGGATGATGCTGATGTACCAGAGACTCAGCAAACCGTAACCATGTTTCTGTCACTGGAACAAGAACAGTGTCATCGTGTCGTTTCACCGAACGTTTTTTTGCAAAATATATCGTCCTTCATCTTACAGTTCGTTAACGAGCATCTGAATTAGCGTCTAAACGAGCTGTAATTAAAGTCTGATCGCGTAGCACAGGGACAATCTATTACACAAAGTACGTCTCGACACGGTTCCTTTTCTCATGCACATTTTTGTGTGTATTATTCCCATGCATGATGTAGCTGGGTTTCATTCTCCTCCTGGATGTGGGGTGTATTATTGGATGTTTACAGCGTTCTAATGTGATTTGCAGAAATGAAAATGGAAACGTGTGTCATGTCCGTCACCGTTATTCTGATCATTCAGAAGATAAGCCTCATGTCTGGGTTTATGGAAGAAACCGTTTTAAATGCAGGAATTAAAAAAAATAACTGTTTTGAGGTTCAATCCAACACTCGGTTCAGAAATCCGATAGAAATTCATCCTGAACGAAACGCTGCGTTTATCAGACTTCGGCGTTCATGTTGATGCAGCCTGCAAATGTAATGTAATCAGTAGTTAGTATTATTATTATTTTTGTGTCTAAAATGAGTGACATTCGATCTGTTAGCCCGGCTGAAAAGTACGGCTGCATAATGAAGGCAATTACGGTCCATTATCGTCTGCTCGAGCCCGTCTCCTAAATGCCCTGACTCATTTTGTTAACGGAGTTCAGCGAGGCGAGGCCTCACATTAGTGCTGA
This sequence comes from Silurus asotus, assembly GCA_024362625.1. Taxonomy (NCBI): domain Eukaryota; kingdom Metazoa; phylum Chordata; class Actinopteri; order Siluriformes; family Siluridae; genus Silurus; species Silurus asotus. The sequence goes on along the minus strand of MU551552.1, from coordinate 228,108 downwards.
ATAAAGTGGGCTTAAAAGCGCTACCTGTGCTACATTAACGAGGTCCGCATGTCTCCAGAGTGATTTCCAGCGAAGATGCACAAGCAATCAGGAGAGCAAATAGCCTAATGTTTTCTTATTAAAAAATACATTTTAAAAGATGATGTCATATCAAGTTTTTGCTTAAACCAACTCGTCAAACGCCAAATACTGCCCGTATCATGCGCCAACACAAACACAAACACCGAAAAGCCCCGGATTAGAATGTTTTGAGGACTGAATTGCGTGAGAAGTCGAGTTGCTTATTCCCAGACAGCTACCTGAAATTTTGTTTGTTTTATTCATAAGGAGAAAAATCTCACTGCTAATGCCGAATGTACTCCGGCACACGCCTATGAATTATAAATCACATCCTTTAGATGGGCAAATTAAAAACACACACACACACACACACACACACACACACACATTTCTATGTCAGGATGAAAGTCTATCTCTCTCTTTTTTCCTCTCTCTCTCTCTCTCTCCATCTCTCCCTCTGCATTTATAAGTAATCAGATGTAAAATGAGTAGTTTGTTAGTGAAGAAGTAAATGTGTACCAAGCCTGAGGCTCAGAGTTTAATAATTCACAACTTTCCATTCGTACAGTCTCAACCGCCTTCTGTCTCCGATCCCATTGTTAGCATAGTTAGCATTGTTAGCAATGTTAGCATTGTTAGCAATGTTAGCATTGTTAGCAATGTTAGCATTGCCCTGTATTACCCACAGCTCTGCATAAACATGTGTAAGAATATACCACTTTATGTTTATAGAAAAATGTGTGTATAAATACAGTCATTTAGGGATAACATTCAGGTTTAGACCTTAAACTCTGACTGTTCTAACACTCTGGTACTGGAGACTCCTTCCGTAAACGTTGGTCAGAAGGTGGTGATTACTTCTCTATAACAGCGGCTCTGAAAGCAGTGCAGGTTTCACCCATAATTACGCTGATTACAGTAATGATTGTAAATCGTTGATGTGCTGAAGTTCGCTGTGGAGAGAAATGTGTTTATGGAAGGAGTCTCCAGTGTGAGGGGTGAAGCTGTAATGTTCTCAGGACAGGAGTTCATGCTGCTTTATAGTTTTTCACAATCAAGCTGTGGGATTTAGTTTTATTTACTGTGAGAGAATAAATAAATGTTTATAGCTGCTATAATAAAGTGACAAAAGAACTCACTCGCCTCACAGACGTTCCACAACACTGAAGGTATTTATAAACAGGCGTAATGAGCTGTTTTGAGGCATTGCTCCTCAGACCACATGACCACGATATTATGATTGTTGTTTATGAAATGAAGAACGTCCTGATCTCGCGCTATTCGTATTTGTTAATGGAACATCGGACTTTCCCCGAATACATATTTAAGAAATGGAGGTATTTACATAACAAAGCGTTTGCTTGATTGTGTTTACGCTGTAAGGAAATATTTTCCTTGTTTGTGTGTAACAGTTAGATGCGGCTGCAGGCTTGATTTTTTTTTTTCCCGAAAGGCCTAATGCATATGCATGCGAGCGCACGGGTTGAGATTCATCGCATTAATTAGAGTGTGTGTGTGGCAGGAAATGCCTCTGCATCTTTCTCACTTTCTCTCTGTCTGAGACCTACAGACACACACAAACACACACACACACACACACACACACACACAGAGATACACAAAAGGAGCACTATGGGGAAATCTGTCTTCATCCACCTGACAAGTGGACGCGGTCCATCAGAACAACCGAGTGTGACGAGAGCTTCAGAGAGGAGCCTGTCACCCTGCTACAAAATGAGGAGGGATTGGGTGCATGCGTGTTGTGTGTGTGTGTGTGTGTGTGTGTGTGTGTGAGCTGTCAGACTCAGTGCTACAAGAAGAAAAAAAAAAAACACACACCATGCTGGTAACTGTCTATCAGGGTTCACAAGATATATATGTGCACACACACACACACACACACACACACACACACACACACACACACACACACACACATTCACTATTCAGCACTGCTGTTGTTTCCCTGATAAAACCTGCGATCTGAATGCAGGAGATCGATTAGTGTGGAAACCTCGTGCCTTACAGCACTTTTTTCGTCATCTTTTTTTGTTTTCGTCTCTTCAGTAATGTTTTTCTCCCGAAAGCACACAGAATTCACTCTATTTATCGTGTTTGAGAAATAAAGTCCTGACGCATTGCTGCAGAAATCTAGAAAGCTTTTTCTTCTATTTCTTTCACAGGAACAAAACCACATCACCTCCAGGTGCCCATGCACAACTAACCAACACACATGTGAGTAACATGTGCTGTGGCTGCTGAAATGAATGTTTATGGTCAACGCTGTGTTCTACAGCCACAAACACTCCACAGATTCCAGCTTTCTCTGTGTTCACCTTAAACCACGGTCAGTTCTCAGCTTACAGAAGTTAAAAAGCTGTTATTGATGTGTGCAGAGTGAAACTGACTGAACAGATCAAAATAACGCTTCATTTTTATTACGCATTTTATATACACACACCTGAACCTCCAGCCAATCACAATCTACTATTTACACCTGAACTTCCAGCCAATCACAATCCACTATTTACACCTGAACCTCCAGCCAATCCCAATCCACCATTCACACCTGAACCTCCAGCCAATCACAATTCACTATTTACACCTGAACCTCCAGCCAATCACAATTCACTATTTACACCTGAACCTCCAGCCAATCACAATCCACTATTCACACCTGAGCCTCCAACCAATCACAATCCACAGTTTACACCTGAACCTCCAGCCAATCACAATCCAATATTCACACCTGAACCTCCAGCCAATCACAATCCACTATTCACACCTGACCAGGGTGTTAGAATAGATCTGATTTGTAATAGATGTATGTAAAGTCCATTAAAAAAAGTCTGATAAAATTCACTGCAACGAGCCAGAGAGAGAGTGATAAAGCCATTTCTTTTTTAAATGTAGTCAGACAGTGTGTGTGAGAGAGAGAGTGAGGGAGAGAGAGAAAAAGAGAAAAAGTGAGGGGAAGAGAGAGAGAGAGAGAGTCCAGCCAATCACAATCCACTATTCACACCTGAACCTCCAGCCAATCACAATCTACTATTTACACCTGAACCTCCAGCCAATCACAATCCACTATTCACACCTGAACCTCCAGCCAATCACAATCCACTATTTACACCTGAACCTCCAGCCAATCACAATCCACCATTCACACCTGAACCTCCAGCCAATCACAATCCAGTATTCACACCTGATTTGATCTGATCTGATTTGTAATAGATGTATGTAAAGTCCATTAAAAAAAAGTCAGATAAAATTCACTGCAATGAGCCAGAGAGAGAGTGATAAAGCTATTTCTTTTTTAAATGTAGTCAGACAGTGTGTGTGTGTGTGTGTGTGAGAGAGAGATTTCTTTTTTAAATGTAGTCAGACAGTGTGTGTGTGTGTGTGTGTGAGAGAGGGAGAGAGAGAGAGAGAGAGAGAGAGAGAGAGAGAGAGAGAGAGAGAAAGAAAGAAAGAGTGAGGGGGAGAGAGAGAGAGAAAGAGAAAGATGGCACATCAGAATGTGTCACTGCAGATCAGTAATCGTTGTTTATTATGTCACTTCCTGTGAGTTTTTACATCTTTTTCATTTTGCTTTTCTTGAAATAGCCGCTGTCTCGTGCTTAACAAATCAAATCTAAATAAATCGGACATTCCTGCGTTTTCACACTTTTACTAATAATCAGCCCAAAAGCAGAAGTCTGGGGTGTGAATATATTATTAATAATCAGATTTGCTCAAATTGTATTAATTAATATTCATGAATAATAAAAATGCTGATCATGAAAGCTGGGGTTTGCACTCACACACACACACACACACACACGCACACACACACGCACACACGCACACACACACATCATTCCTCTCTTTTTATTACAGAAACCTCTGATTTCTGAGTGAGGTCGAGGTTAAAACCAAAAAACACGGGATCAGTGAGCATTACTGTTGATTATCGTAAAAAAATATATCTATCATATTAATGATTCATAAAATATATATTTTTTGAGATTTGTTTTAAAGTTACACAACAGAATAAAGAATCTTATGGGAATTTTATCACCAGAATTTTATAAGGTACATAAAAGTAATATTTTTTATAAATAATAATAATAATGGTGTAAATTTAAATATGTAAATATAAATCTGAAAAGGATTGTTGTTGTTTTTAGAATAAAATATCCACTAATAATAATGTTACTAAAATTACTAAAAAATAGTTTTTAAATATAAATATAAAATACAGTACAAACATGATGTTTTGATGTTTATTTATGATTTCTGTAGAACGATGTTCTTCATGGTGTTCAGGTTTCAGATGGAACAGCAGTCACAATCCTGGCAGGTGAAGGACACAGTATTCGTTGTGTTTCCCAGCTAGAACCTCCTCGACCCATTACTGTTATCAAACACTTTCCTTTTTCACTCCTGAGTCACTGCTGGATCTAAAAAGCTATTTCAGGTTTGATATTTTTACCCCATAAAACCTCCATGAACTTCTCTCAAGGCCATGGAGCCAAAACAACGTCACTGTTACTGCCTTGTGGTTATTTATTTGTTTGTTTGTGAAACAACACCAGTAAACATTTTTACATCCAATGTTTAAAATATCTATTTAGTTCCTATTGTCACTTACATTATAGCAGCTATAAACACTCCTTCATTCTCTCGCTCTTGCAGTGAATAGAGAATTAGAGAGAAAACTGAAAGGAAGAGTAAAATTCTCTGTGCTGAAAATGGGACTGGAGACTCCTTCCATAAAATGTTAATTACATCTGTTACCATAGAAACAATAAAGTATTAATGTATAAAAGGTGCTTTAATTAAAAACCTCCGCCGCTGTCAGAGCTGCTGTTTGAGGTGTAACGTCTATTGCAGGAGTTTTAAATAGACTGCGTTATTAATAGTGGCTCTAATAAAAGACAACAATGAGCGTCAGGGTTTGTACTTGAAAGCTGCTGTGGTGTGAAAGAGAACAGCATGTGCCGGGATTGAGTTCTCGCTGTGATCTCACTGAACTCGCTCTTCTAATCACTCCTAATGTTCACCATAAACGTCCCTCGATAAAGCTCATGGACTTTCACAGCCTCATCACAGGCTGCTTCCATTCCCAGAGAGAGAGAGAGAGAGAGAGTGAGGGGAGGAGAGAGAGAAAGAGAGAGGAGAGAGATAGAGAGTGAGGGGAGGAGAGAGAGAAAGAGAGAGGGAGAGAGAGAGAGAGAGCAGAGGGAGAGAAAAAGAGAGGAGGGAGAGAGAGAGGGAGGTAGAGAGATAGGGAGGGAGAGAAAAAGAGAGGAGGGAGAGAGAGAGGAGGGAGAGAAAAAGAGAGGAGAGAGAGAGAGAGTGGAGGAGAGAGGGAGAGAGGGAGAGAGAGAGAGAGAGGGAGAGAGAGAGATGAGAACTGTGCTATGCCAGATGGGTAATAATTGTTTGTGTCATGTGTTTTCCTGCATTTTTTTTTCTTTTAAATAAAAAAGAAACAAACAAATAAAAATAGCTTGCATGCATGTTGACATATTGAGAAGAAGACGACAGAATGATGACACAAATCAAGAAACATTTGGTCCACAATGAAGCTCAAGAGGAAGAGCGTGAGCTCATGATGCTATTTGTACAAACAGGATTTAATTATTCATTTCATTTCTGATCTGTTTTGTTAACATGAAAGCTGAGATTCATGATTACAGCCATCACATGTCCATTCCCCCTACAGATCATCACATGTCCATTCCCCCTACACACCATCACATGTCCATTCCCCCTACAGATCATCACATGTCCATTCCCCCTACAGATCATCACATGTCAATTCCCCCTACACACCATCACATGTCCATTCCCCCTACAGACCATCACATGTCCATTCCCCCTACAGCCATCACATGTCCATTCCCCCTACAGACCATCACATGTCCATTCCCCCTACCAGAGCTTCTCCTGGCAACACTTCCTTCCTTTCTTTCTCTGGTTGGTTGTTGGTTGGTCAGTCGGTCTGTCGGTTGTGTGTTTGTTTGTTTGTTTGTTTGTTTGTTTGTTTGTTTGTTTATTTGGTTGGTTGGTTGTTTGGTTGTTTGTTCAGCTAAATGGTTGATTTCTTTTAGACCTGTTCTTCTAGAATCAAATATTGACAGATATCTAATACTCAAGGACCTGTGTGTCTAAGCGCAGTGTTCCAGAGACCATTTTAGTTTTTATTCCCAGATATTTGTTTTTCTAGAGTTTTATGTGTCAGAGTTGCTTCCAGAAATCTGTGTTTTCAAGAGACATGTTTTCATTGTGCTCCTGCCATGTTTCATATTCCATCATTCAAGAGAACCGAGTTTATCTTCAGCATAGATAGATAGATAGATAGATAGATAGATAGATAGATAGATAGATAGATAGATAGATAGATGGATGCAGCACTCTGTGTGTGTGTGTGTGTGTGTGCTGATGAGCAAAGTAAATCCTGTTAACAATGTTCACTCACTGTGAGAGAGAGCAGTAGATGGAGAGAGCGAGACAGGGAGAGAAAGAATGAGAGGGAACGAGAGAGACATTAAACGCAGGCTACTTGTTTTCTGAAGGTTCAATTAAACGTAACAATTATTGGATAAAAGTGTGAGGATGTGTATTGTAATTATTGGTGTAGGAGGAATAAAACTCAGGAGACGTTAGAAGACAATAATCAACTTCAGTCTGGTAGCAGTGAGTGCTTTATCACATCACCCCGTCACTCAGTACTTACAACAGTGTATATACACACACACACACACACACACACACACACACACACACACACACACACACACACACACACACACAGAAAGTGTTTATTTCTTCACTTCTATGACCCTTCAAACATAAGAGCGTAGTGGTGCAGGATAAAATTGGAGCCTGTCGTTTAGTCTTAATGGAGAAAATTGTACAGCCGGCACAGTTTTGCTTTGATAACATATCATCTCTTTTTATAATCACACACACACACACACACACACACACACACTCCTTACAGCTGAGATAAGGACGCTCGTCATTGAGGTAAATAATAAGAACATCGTTCCATTTTAAAGCAGCATGAATCATCATCATCATCACATAAAGAGGAGCTACACACTCTCCTGTGCCATGAATCTTATCTAAAGCACTCACGTACCCACAACAACATCAGCAACAACAACAACAACAACATCATCATCATATTTCCACAGCGCCGGTCAAAGAGAAAGAAAAACACACAGAGCGGCGTTTTTGCTTCAGGCACAGATATTCCTAGTGATGTTCCACTGGCAACGTTCCTCAGCCCTAATCGAGCGCTTTATCATTCGTGGAAGCACGATTTTTTCCCAGCTGAAATTCTCCAGGAGAAAAAAATCGACAGCTTTATGAAGACGAAGGATGTGTCCGTGAACAGATCAGGGTTTATGATAATCCAGCAGCGATTCAGAAAAGGATGTGTTCTTCCTTTCATCAAATAATAATAACGCCAGGCATCATGGGCACGACGTGCTTCATATCTTTTATATTTTTAAACTGAAATGTTTCTTTTTTTCCCTCAAGTACAGGATTTTCAGAGCTCTGTGCTGTTTGCCCATGAGATCTCGCTCTGTTTGATCGAGTATAAAAGCCGGTTTCAATCCAGAGAACTGATCCCTGGCCCTCTGGAACACAGCGGTTGGGGACTCGCCTCCATCCGACCATGCTGTGCTGCAAATATACAAATATTCATTTTCATGAAATATGAATTTTACCAGCCGTAGAGTCCCATGGGAATGTTTTAGGTTCATTTTGTGTTTGTGTGTTCAGTTTGCGTAAATTGGTCTAATAAAAATAAAAAAAAAGGTCTAGGCTCTTCGTTTAGCTCCATCTCCAGCCTAATGATGCTTCTTCCACCCCAATGGGTCATGTGGGTTAACGTGACAAAAGCCAGTCAGATTTTAAACACACAAATCGGATTCTGACTTTGGTATTGAATCTTCTTGACTTATTTGGAACCTGTGGATTCTGTAAAGTTCTCTGTAAGTGCATGTTGATTTATGCTAATTAGTTCTCTTTAATTGCTAATTGAATCACGGACATTGGCAGGACGTTATTGCGTTATGCGTTATTGTTTCCCTTTTTTTACTACAGGAAAGAAAACCAAACGTATGAATGGTGAACTTTCCTCACCATGTCTAACTTTTCTAGAAATCACTTTCTAGAAAACTTTCTAGAAAAGTTAGACATGGTGAGGAAAGTTCACCAGTTTAAAACATGACCCATTCATACGTTTGGTTTTCTTTCCTGCAGTAAAAAAAAGGGAAACCATAACGCACAGAACAAATATGTCCAAAATTGTACAGAAACGCAGGAAACCCCGGGGTGATGTGATGAGGTGAAGATCTGCTGGAGGAGATGATTGTGGAGGTGCAGTTGTGGCTCCAGTGAAAGGAGGCGTGTTGAATTGTGTTTATTGGGTTTTTTGCTTTAGTGATGTTCATTCTGACTGTATGAGATCCTGTATGTGATGCAGCTCTGATCTACTGCACTTCTCTAGAATACTGATGATTTCTGTAGCTGTGGCAGAAGAGGTGAATGGATTCAGGCAGAACATCACTGAAGGCTGAGGGGGAAATACACAGACCACCACTTTGTAAATGTAAATGTTTTTTGCTTAAATAAGTTTGATCTAAGATTGGAAACTGCAATTTTTCTTGTGTATTCACATGGATTCAGTTTTTTCAGTAACTGAGTTTAAGGAGGAGACAAGTCCTTACTTTTGTGTGTTTTTGTAGGTAATTCAGTAAAAAAGCAGTGGTTTGTGTTTGTTGTTTTGAGCTTGAGTTCAGTGTAAAGTTTACCCCGGTGGTCTACAGCACTCACATGTATTTACTTTATATTTCTCTTTAATATTTCAGCTTTAAAACCTCGTCTGTTTTTTTCATTCAGTTTTATTCCTGGAACTATAATTATAACCTACTTATCAGACACAAACTTGCACCTCACACAACCAGGCTGTAACAGCGGTTATCACTGAGACACATCTGGGTCACAATTCCCTTTTATTTATTACGGTTTTACCCACAATAGTGTTTTGTAATATGTTTTGTAAACACACACACACACACACACACACACACACACACACTAGTCAGTTATTTGTACTGTATTTGAGAATCAGTGTTGAACATGATTCTTTGACATATTTATGCCCTGGTTCATGGTCGACCGTCTCGAGCTGCCGGATTACGGTTTTACCCACAATAGTGTTTTGTAATATGTTTTGTACACACACACACACACACACACACACACACACACACACACACACACACACACACACTAGTCAGTTATTTGTACTGTATTTGAGAATCAGTGTTGAACATGATTCTTTGACATATTTATGCCCTGGTTCACGGTCGACCGTCTCGAGCTGCCGGAAATGTGTTTGTGTTCGGATGGAGAAATGAGAATTTGTCCTCACCTGTTCTGCGAGCGAGCACCAGCAGTGTTTGGCATGTGAAGGCAATCATCAGTGTGTTTTGCTGAGATTTATGGGGGAAGTGTAGACAGATTTAGCCTGTTGTGAAGATTCTCTGACCCTGAACCAGCTCATTTCTTTTAGCAACCTTCCACATGAACAGGAATTGCTCTGCAGAGCGGTTTATTCAGCACTGCCCAGTGATTCATGCTAGCTTATGGAAATTGGATTTTTTTTTGGGGGGGAAAGAGGACAGGATGTACTGTATTTGGGGGGAAAAAGTCTTGTTGTGGAGAGTTTCACACATCTACCCCCCCCCCAGGCCAAGCCCACAACAGTCAAGTCTTGCCATGCAGTTAATCCATGACCAGTTCCAGAGAAATCCAGGACCAGAACTGCTCATGAAAGTCAAACTCAATCATGCTGAGAATGTTTTCCTTCATGTGATCTCCATCATAAAACATAAAGACACTATAAGCTTGGACAATCACATGCTTCCTGAGACACCTAAAGCCAATCACATTCCACAACTCACACAATATAACACAATCATTAACAATTGGCTAGTGTTATTGTCACTGTGGCCCCTCCCACTTTAGCTTTCTTGACTCTTAGAGATGGATGTCTGTGGAACTGATGGAATGCAAATACACAATCTTTATACAAATATATAATAATAATAATAATAATAATAATAATAATAATAATAATAATAATATTCTGTTCTGTTCTTTTTAGCATCAGCCTGACCTGAAATTAATAAATATCTGAGGTTCTTCTGCAGCTCCCAGATCTCTTATCATAAAAACCTGGATCCGGAACAAACATGGATTTTTTTACAAATCGTTCGAAAAACAGATTGGCAACAATAATAAAACCACATTCCTTCACATAGTCCCAGTAAATTAGCGTTACTAATCCGACGAGACAGTGCCAGGAGCTTACACCAGGAAAAAATCTACAGTCAATATTTTTGTTGCGTTTTGACAAAGTTCATGTGATGTTGCCAAGCAGCGCTGGCAGAGCTCTCCACTCCTGAGGGTTAACCTCCAACAGTCGTCCAAGGAACAATGCCAAACCGTGTGTCAGATTTCACCTATTTTCCAAGAAGCTCCTCTCTTCTCCTGTCAGCCTGTGGTGCTGGGAGACGCTACACCTTTGGACTTTGTAGCCAACGGTTCCCCCATGGATGTTTCCCTCAGCTTCCAGACTCAGGCTCCTCACTGACAAAGTGCATCTACTGTTTCACCTTCACTGAATACTCACGCCTGCTGATCTGTTCCTCCTTATTACTGCACTATTGCTTTCCATATCTCCTCATGGACTTTATTTTTAAGTGTTTATGGAGTTAGTAGTATTGTTTCAAAACATCAATGGCAAAAAAACAGCTCACAATCATCTCAACGTCAGCTTTCACTCGTCTTACACTGAGGTACTTTTCCTCACTCTGGAAAGTTACCAAGATTCCTACCTATCTAGCTAGTTCACTGCAGCAGTGTCGGCTGATCAACTCAAACCTGCTACACACATTTATTACTACAAAAAGCCCAAATCTCCCTCTTTTATATGCAGTATAACTCATTAGTTTAGTATTATGTGACTCACACACCTTATATGAATGTGTAAAGGGGGCGTGGCCTGCAAATTACACTTAATATGAGTAGATAAAAATAACTCGATAGAAAATGTAGAAACGCTTGTCTAAAAGGTAAAAATGGACTTGGTCAAAAAGCAGCTGTACACAAGGTTTATCCATAATGACTGAGCCAGTGATTAGACAAGAATTCCCTGAGATGATATGAGAAAAAACCTTGAGAGGAACCACACTCACAAGAGAACTTCATCCTCACTAGGGACCAAAACGTATATATAGCATCAGCAAGAAGGTGAAGCTGATCAGAAGACCTTAAAGAGATCTAGTAGAGGAATGAAGATAACCGGTGTATTGAGGTTCAGGACCAGACATGAAGCAGGACTTTATAAGGATCCCAATGTAGACATGAATGATGGAATAACATGATCTTGACCCAATTAAAAGCCTGGATGAAGAAATAGGGTCTGATCATGTTCTTCCATCGTTCATGTCTCTACATTGGGATCCTTTGATTTGATTCTGATGCCTGGGAAAGCTGTTAGCTTGTCTTTCAACCCAACAGAATTAAAGCACATGTATGAGCTAGTCTGAGATTAATCTTTCTCTCTGCACGACTTGACAGGATATTCTTCTCCTTCTCCTCTTTCAGTGCCCGCTTCATGTTTCTGCTCAGAATAGCAGGAGGTTGCGGCTGATTTTATTCTGTGGCCTTGACAACATGAATTCTGTCACAGTGCTGGTTTGATGGAGTAAATCTCAGACTTTTAACAGCGTTGACTCATGAGTGAAACTGTTTGATGAGCAAAATGGGTCAGAGAGGTTCTACTGGGAAAAAAAAACCCAGAACTGTTCTTTGAGATGCTTCAAGAATATTTGTTATGTCCTGTATATATATTTCTTCTCTTTGTATTGTTTATATATTAACATTTCAATTTCTAGAAATATAGATGAGGGGATGCATCAGTGAGAGAGATTTGAGTGTTGTAGTCCATGATGGTCTTGTTTGTAAGCCTCACTGGCTGCTGGAAGTGAAATTTTCGCCTCCTCACCAGATGTTTCTCCGCTCTACTCTATATCCTCGACTAGCCATGGTCCACTCGTTTCTCAACCTTTCAGCCACTTAGATGTTAGTGTTAAACTTGCGACTGATTAAAATGAGCTAAAATGAGCAACCTTGTGTCATTTGAGTTACACTCCAACATGACGTTAAAGCGCTGAATTCCAATTCCCAGAGGAAGTGCACACGGCAACCGATGCATCTTAAATAAAGACATGAAAAGTGCAATCGTGTGTGTTCATCTATCGATTTATCTATTTAGTGTTTATTATAATAAAGTATAATTGAAGCAGCAGTTTCTCCTCTGTGTGCTTTCGAGCTAATTAAGTTCACGCTGGTTTTAAAACGCACTTGTAACACTTGATAAACTAAACTTTCTGTGCTTTACTAAATCATATTAAACCCCCTCTGAGACGGAGAGCGGCAGCTTTCCCATCGGGTTTCTCATTACTACGGCAAATTCGAAATGAGCGTGATGGATGACGGAACATGGCGTGATTAGATTTTTGAACAAAGCCAAGTGGAGCGGCGGAGCAGGAGATTTATCCTATTAATATTTCACTGCCTGATACCAAACCGTACGCAAAGCATATTATATTCATGAACACAAACACTGGTGTCTAATTAAACTCATCATTTTCCTGAGTGTTTCAAACACACACACACACACACACACACACACACACACACACACACTTTTACTTTAGTTTTAAGTACAAAAGTGGATTCATCACCATCATCATCACCATCCTCCTCCCCTCATTATCATCATTACTAATCTTAATCATCATCATCATCATCACCATCATCATCATCCCCTCATTATCAACATTACTAATCTTAATCATCACCACCATCATCATCATCATCCTCCTCCTCCCCTCATTATCATCATTACTAATCTTAATTATCATTATCATCATCATCATCATCATCATCATCACCAACATCATCACCATCCTCTTCCCCTCATTATCATCATTACTAATCTTAATTATCAACACCATCATCATCATCACCATCATCATCATCATCATCACTAATCTTAAGTATCAACATCATCATCACCACCATCATCATCATCATCACCATCCTCCACCCCTCATTATCATCATTACTGATTTAAGTCATCACCACCATCATCATCGTCATCATTATCTTCATCATCACTGCCATCATGGTTACTATAACCCTAACATCATCTTCATCATCACTATGAAACTCTTGAAGTCACACAGCTGTTGGTAATGAAATCTATGAAGGTTGTGCATCGTAGCTGTAAATGTGATTAAGTGGGTGATCTTTCAGTTCCTTACTTTTGTTCACATTATCAGATAATAATTTATTTCTAATCACTTATAAACCTTTTTCTGGAGGAGACTTTAAGCCTTAAATTACTTATTAAGAATAAAATGGTTTGTTTTTTTTATCGTCTCAGATACAAATAAAAACATTTACACATGAGAAAATCACCTCATCCGAGTGTGTGTGTTGCATCAAGTTCACATTTTCTCTATTGAACAGATTTAAAACGAGTAATTACCAGTTTATACAAATGCAGAAAATTTTCAATTAAATTAAAATTAAAAACTATTTACTCAGGAGCGAGCGAGCGAGCGAGCGAGCTAGAGGAGACGTGGGTGAAGGAAAAACTCCCTGAGACGATATGAGAAACAAATCTCATTTGTAGATCTCTTTGCCTTTTATGGATGGGGGCGGGGCTAAAGGTCAAATCACTGTGAATGCACTATAATTAATAAATGATGGTTACGATGCTGTGCCTTTATTAGATACAAACAAGAAATTAATTGAGAAATAATGAAATGTCTTGGATGAAATGTTACTTTTCAGACTTTTTACTTTCACTCATTACATTTTTACACAAATATCTGTACTTTCTACTTCTTACATTTTTAAACCAGGTTTTAATCTTTTTGGTGAAACGTCAATATTTGTTCTTCTCATTGCGCCGTTTTTCAGCCCATTAACCTGTTTCCTGTCTTTTCAAATCACTGCTGTATCATTTCCTGTCTCTCACACCACAGACGGAGACATGATGCTGAAGCTCACAGTGAGCAGGCAGGAGTCAGGGGTTAGTGTGGATGAGACAGAGGGAGTCAGTGATGAGAACATGAGTGAGAATCAGTAAACATTTGTTTTACTGCTGCGGCTCAAAGTCTCAAATCAGCACCGAAATCTGCCCACAGCGGCGCATTTTATCCCATGTTTCCCTCATAAGACCTAAGACCCATAAGACATAAGTTTATATCCTTTAAATGATTAGATTATTTATATTAGCATTCAATCAATTCTACTGTTATTTAAATATTTATTTAATTATTTTCAATTCTATAAATGTATAAATAAAGCACATCATGATTATGGGAAATGAATGAACCCACCTCTTCCTCATGACCCCACACACTAAGGTTTATTATTTTCCTGTAGCGACACAACACACAGTGGCGTTTTCCTCACTTCATGTTCTTATTAATGTAATGTACAGTGTGTTCACTTACAGGAGACAGAAACACACAGTGATGGATGCAGTGGTCCAAGAAGACTGCGTCTCAAATGATTTATTTAGAGACGTCCTGCCCTGGATTTATTCATTACTCATGCAAAGTGTGTTTGTGTGTAGAGCTCTGTGAGCACTAATGAGTATCTGTGAGAGAGAGAGAGAGAAGAGAGAGAGAGAGAGAGAGAGAGAGAGAGAGAGAGAGAGAGAGAGAGAGAGAGAAAGAGAGAGAGAGAGATAGAGAGAGAGATAGAGGGAGAGAGAGAAAGAGAGTGAGAGAGAGAGAGAGAGAGAGAGAGAGAGAGAGAGAGAGAGAGAGAGAGAGAGAGAAAGAGAGAGAGAGACATAATGCCTGTCTGTAAATGTTTATTGCTTGAAATTCACTCTCATTAATTCTGGTCATCAGACGTTGCTTCATTTGTCTTTTTTGTTGTTTCCCAAAACATATTCTTACTTATTTCACTAAATGATATATCACATCTGCTCCAGCACTCAGACAGGGTTTCATTTCAAACATATTCTTTTCCTCAGGTTTGTCTAGTGTGACACATTTCCTCCTTAGTAAGTTATTTCTTATATCATTAAACTATAAAAATAGATGTTTGTATAGTCACAGCTTTTTTCGTTCTTACTCTTATAATGTATAAAAAGATTTAAACAAATGCACATCTACGCCGATGAGAACCGCATTCACGTCCTCCCGTCATCCTAACGTGAACCTCACACATGCTACGTTACATGCGACCAACACGATATTAAAGGGGGATCACACTGAGGATATTAGTAAATAGCAGGACGGCATTTTTAAATCTTGTATGCCTCTTATTTCATTGTAGGCAGAATATGTTTTAGAAATTTGTTTTTGCTATCAGACAAAAACTAAATATTAGTGTGAGAGTGTGACAGGTGAACACAATCAAGCAACACTTCAGAGTGTTTTTTATAAGAGGATGTGGGGGGTCTTGAGTCAAACCATCATGACGATGTTTGTTGCTATGGAAACTGCGATGCACAAAGAATTTATGGTAGCTTTTTTTTTTTTTTACAATTTCTGCTCCCTATTATGCGTTTTAAAAATCCTACTTTTGAGTGCAGCGGTGTTTTAGATTTGCCTCAGAGCTCTCTGACATTCAGGCATAAAAGAAGCAGGACTTCTGAAAATACAGACTTCGACGTTGCCAGCTGCACAATGCCCTCGCTCGCCCTGAATCATACAGTTCAATAAAAGCTGTCATCAGGGTTTCTCACTGAATTATCATGTAGCGTAGCCTGGACAAGACCTTCGTGCTGATACACTTCGCCTGGACCAAAGGGCTTTCATTTTATTTTTACTTTTTATTTATTTATTTGGTCTCTCATTGTGTCCACAAACACTCAGGCAATAACCAACTCTTACTCAGAACTGGTAGATCACTTGAGCAGTATTTATCAGAACTGGGTCAGGTGTGAATAGTGGATTGTGATTGGCTGGAAGGAGTTCAGGTGTGTATAGTGGATTGTGATTGGCTGGAAGGAGTTCAGGTGTGAATAGTGGATTGTGATTGGCTGGAAGGAGTTCCGGTGTGAATAGTGGATTGTGATTGGCTGGAAGGAGTTCAGGTGTGAAAAGTGGATTGTGATTGGCTGGAAGGAGTTCAGGTGTGTATAGTGGATTGTGATTGGCTGGAAGGAGTTCAGGTGTGTATAATGGATTGTGATTGGTTGGAAGGAGTTCAGGTGTGTATAGTGGATTGTGATTGGTTGGAAGGAGTTCGGGTGTGTATAGTGGATTGTGATTGGCTGGAAGGAGTTCGGGTGTGTATAGTGGATTGTGATTGGCTGGAAGGAGTTCAGGTGTGAATACTGGATTGTGATTGGCTGGAAGTTCTGGTGTTGTTGGTAGTTTGTGTTTCTAAATCTAAATAAAGTTCTAATGCATTCATTTGTGTTCCATCCGTATTCAATTTATCTGTTAATTATTATTTCATCTCGGATGTCAGCAGTTTTAGTTCCGGTGACTGTCTCAGTCTGAGAATTGTCCTGCATCTGATTTCCTGATGTCGTTGTGCTCCAGTGGGTGGAGGATTAGTGTCGGTGTAAAGCTAGCAGGAATCCTCCAGGTGCTGCAATTCACTCGGTTGGTGAAAATGAGTGACGGGCTCCCTCTCTCTTTTTTTCTTTCTCTCTCCCTCTCTCTTGCACACTATTTCTCTCTTTCTCTCTCCATCCTGCTTCTTTGCTTTTCTCTGTCCTTCTTCCCGCTGCAAAGTGATCCCACCGGTTCCTGCGATTATTCCTCACGTCATCTCTCGGAGATTGTGTAACAGCCTGCAGATAAACATTTTCACAAAGGAAAGACACGTTCTAGAAACCGTTTCCATTTCAGAAATCTATTTCATTATCAATTGTGATGTCTCCCTGATGTATTAAGCTTCCTGATGAAGGTTTTGAGAGCTGCTCTCTCTGTAACTCGGTTGTGTTTTGTGTTGTGTGTAGGTGTGTAAAGATTTCTGAGATCTTATGGGGATACTGTGGTGCACAGTAGCCATATGGAGGACCAACACATCACCAAATTACTGTAATGAACAGACAAAACAAAGGCCTTACAAGGTCCCGGTCCCTGGACAGCTGCTCGAGTGTGTGATGTTCAACACTGATGTAGTGCAGAATGTGCATTAAAATATCAACACTGAAGGCTGTGGACTGTAAATCCATCATGAAGTTTACATTTACAGGATTCTCAGAAATTCTTTAGATACAGCAAGGTTGACCAGGACTTCATTAGGATGTAGAGAAGTGCATTGTGGGACTTGTGTGTTGTGGTGAAATACACTATGCAGCTGTATATACAGTCCCAGTGTTGCGTCATGCAGTGGTTCTACAGGGTATTGTGCGAGCAGGTTTTTGTGTTACTCTGGTGTTCATCTGATCATGAGGATGTTTGTCTTTTGCTGTAGCTTTGGAGGAAGAAGATCCTGAGACTGTAAGATGCATGCAGGCAACGTAAATCATCTCACAGCTCTAAACATCCCAAACACACTGTACACAGGCTGTTATTTTTAGTTACAGCAATGTTGGAAAATATCTTCAATTATTTATACGTTTCTACATTTTTGCTCAGGAGGTAACAGGATATTTTATTCTGTCGTACTCAGTCTCTAAATTTGCATCCTGATTGGTCAGAGGGTTGAAAAAATAATTTCCTAAAGGGATTACATATTTTGGTCTTTGAATACCATTGCACTTTCAGAACATCAATATAGTTCATTTAGCTTCGTAAATAAGTTCAGCTGAACTGCTCCAGCAGGTTTCAGTTAATAAGAGCAGTTCATTTCACGCTTGTGTAGGACAGATACAGTGCATACCGTTTTTAAAAGGTCAGCTCACAGGTGGACGCCTTGTAGATTCCTTACATCTCATTAGTAACAACAAAATAATAACCTTCACCGTGAATTACAGCAGATTCACGATGATAATTGGGTTCTTCTGTCTCCTGTCATAAAAATACAAAGAGATAATTACAGAATTACAGAAATTCTCCTTCATGGCTCTAAAATATTTATGCACCACTTCTGATTGTCTGATGTAAGTTCACTTGATGACCAAATAAAGTCTTCATTTGAATCTTGTTAATTTTGCATAAGATTTGGAATATTCATTTCATTCATCAGCATCTGAAGAATTCTCATATTTTGCCATGATTTTCTCTCCACTGCTCATATCCACATGGTCCACCAAGAAGATTTTCTTTTTTAAATTGAGAACAAAATAGAGCAACCCAATATTCCACCTCTCCATGGGTGTTATAAAGGCTTCATCTAGCAGAGTAACAATTCTCCTTTTTCACTCTTGTTCTTCTCCCATTCACAGGAACACAAACTAAACACTTCCATCCTGGCAGAATGACAGTCAGAACAGCTTGACCTCGGGTTTTGTTGCTCTTTCCCACTTTTCTTCCAAACAGCTTCATCCATAGTGAACTGGAGAGAGTGATTACATCATTCAGACCCTTAGGAGGTAATAAAGAGATCTGACAGGAGGTTCATTGATGATCTTTGTTTTTTGAAAAATTCAAAAGTGTTTTCTTATCAGAAATCAGAGGTTGCAAGTTGAAAATTAGTTTATTTATCCAATAAATCGTTGAAGAACCCTTGAGGAAATGAGTGTAGCAAGTACAAAGAAGATAAACTTTAAACTCCTGACAGGTTCCAGAAATTAAGAAGAAATTGCTGATGATTTTTTTGAAGGCCTTCTAACAAACCACAGCCCTGAGGGTTGTTTGGTTCACATTGTGATGTTCTAGTATCCTATAAAAGTTCCAGTTAGACATTTTTTTAAGACGTATAACTCTTCATTGCCCATTGAGGCCTTGTGAAAGTTTATAGAAACACAAAGACTTTATGCTACTGAAACCTTCTGGTGAAGAGGTCTATGTAGAACGTTTAGGAAGTCCTCCTGAAAGGAAAAAGATCAGGGTTCAACATTTTCTAAGAATGTAGCACCGCCCTGCTCTTTAAACCTACAGGTCGGTTGTTACAGTGATGATGATGATGGTCCACAGATTCCCTAATTCTTTTTTAATTAAAACATTACTGCTGTTCTGTTAAACCCATCTAAACACTAACGATGTGTTCTAAGGCCACTTCCTGCTGGAAATGGATAATAGACGGTGAAATATGACATGGCCGATTTCAGCTCTGCTGATCGCAGACCCCGGAGCGTTTGAAGTGTGTGTTTAGTATGCGGCATAGGCTTCTCGACTCCACTCGTCACCTCCATACCAATCCTGTTCAGCTCTCAAGGGATTAGCGAGTGACTGAGAGTCTGTGTTGAAGAATGAAAGAAGGGAGAGCAGAAGAGACAGATAGATGGACAGATGAGATGAAGGGGAAAGTGAGGGCCGGGAAAAGAGAAGATGAGAAAAAAAAGTTGATGGTTCTGAATGCCTGGCTGAGTGTCGGAGGAATAGAGCAGAATAATAAAGAAGATGACGATAAGGATTATAATGATGATGGTGATGAAGCCCCTGTTTGTTTTCTTATCGAGATCTGCCTCAATCAACCTGACAGACATCCAAAACACGCCCCCTGCATGTCTTACAGGGAGGTGCAGTTTATAGTCAAAGGTCACAGAGAATGTGTAGACCAGTGTAAATCAGCCCTCATGTTCCCACACTGGTGCCTATGGTGTGATACAGGAAGTTAGAGATACGGGGTGAAACCTGTCGAATACTTAATTACATGAATTAATAAAAATGTCTTTGAATTCTTGTAACTTGCAAATAGAAATAAATTGTGTTCTAAGGATTTCTAGGATTTCAGGCCTGATTTTCATCATCCATTAGCCACTGCACATCACATGTTTGCAGCAATCACATGTCACATGACTGTCTGCACCTGTTTCATGTTTAGGGTTAATTAGCCCTTGTTTATCTTTTCACCTTGCACAAGACGCACTGTCTCACGTTTGTCTTTCTGTGCTGCTTGCTGTCGTGTGCTCACGGGGTAACGTGAGGGTTTTCATATACTCATTTCATGTTATTTTGTGATTTGGTTTGATTGCTGGTTTGTGATTTTTGAACTGCAATAAGTATATTATAAATGAGTGACACTGATGATGTTGATGCTGATGGCACACCAGCTTTCATTCCTACACTGCTACATTAGTATCAAAACTATTACCCAGAAACGTACAAATGTGTGTTGATATATTTATCAATTATTAATATTAATATGCATTATATTAATTATTATTATTATTATTATTATTATTAATAATATTAATATGTATTATATTAATTATTACTACTATTATTATTAATTATTATTATTACTGTTATTAATATTAATTATTATTTATTATTTATTTATTATTAATAATTAGATTTATAAATTATTTGATTTATTCCGGATAGAAATTCGTCTTTTTATGCATGTAATTATTAATGTTAAATTAATTTGATTTACTATTTTAATAACGAAAGAAACGAAAGCATAATGTAACAAAGCCCTGCACTATGTATACATTTTTATCATTATCCTATGAATATTTCTTCCATTACAACCACATTAGTAAGATATATAAATGTGCGGAGAACCTGATGTAATAAATAAAGCACTTTCATCATTTTTGTTTGTTTTTATGCATTTAAAAAAAAGAACATTTGTAAGAACTTAATTTTTTTCTCGAAACTTTGCGAGTCACGTGACCGATCAGAACAAAGTAATGCCATGTGACGGGTAATGAGAAGATGAAAGGTCAGCCTCTGCGTTTTCCCCTCGGGCGTGAGTTCCGGATGTTTCCCGAAGACACGTCTGTAACTAAAGATAAAGCCGGGTGAACGGCTTCGCGGCTTCTACCCTGACTTCAGGCACACGTTTATTATGAAGCCATATAAAAAAACATTACCATAAAGATTAACATGCAGAGAGGAGCTTGTTGTGCTTTAGTGCCTTTAAATGTCAACCGCAGTCACTGGAATTATAAGAAGTGAGGTTTTGTTGGATTTTGAATGAAAAGAGTTGTTGTGATCATTAATGCAGAGTCGGCTTGTGCAAATTTTCATCAAGTTAGTACGATTCATGATCATATTTTACAACTTTTTGGAGTTTTCCTGATTACACTGAAGTTACTTTGAGCCAATGTCTAATGTAAAAAGTGCTATAGAAATATCACAATGACAAACAAGTAATTCATACTAAAAGGCAGCAATCTACAACAGAACAGGCCTCATAATCTCTCCCTGGAATACACGAAGCGTCTGATACACTTTATCTAACACACAGACCGAGAGCCTGAAATTCAGTAGGCAAAAGTGGTGTAGTGAAGGATGAATATATTGTTCATGTTCCCTCAGTAGTGGGTGTCCTGTGGGAGTCAACAGCTAAATGAAATCATAACGCTTCAAGTGACGACTGCAGACTGAAAATCCTCATACAGGATTTGATAAATCAACTTTTTGCATGTTTTGTTCTTCAAATAAAAATGTATTGATACTAAGGACAGAATTAAACCTTGAGGATGCACACAACAATACTGAGAGCTGCACTTTCCCAGAGAAGATATTTCAAGCTTGAACTCATTACAAAAAAGTCATTGCTAGTTAATTGTAATATAACAGAATACTATACCCCACTATACTCCAGAACACTATACCCCACTATACTCCAGAATACTATACTCCAGAATACTATACCCCACTATACTCCAGAATACTATACCCCACTATACTCCAGAATACTATACCCCACTATACTCCAGAATACTATACCCCACTATACTCCAGAATACTATACCCCACTATACTCCAGAATACTATACCCCACTATACTCCAGAATACTATACCCCACTATACTCCAGAATACTATACCCCACTATACTCCAGAATACTATACCCCACTATACTCCAGAATACTATACCCCACTATACTCCAGAATACTATACCCCACTATACTCCAGAATACTATACCCCACTATACTCCAGAATACTATACCCCACTATACTCCAGAATACTATACCCCACTATACTCCAGAATACTATACCCCACTATACTCCAGAATACTATACCCCACTATACTCCAGAATACTATACCCCACTATACTCCAGAATACTATACCCCACTATACTCCAGAATACTATACCCCACTATACTCCAGAATACTATACCCCACTATACTCCAGAATACTATACCCCACTATACTCCAGAATACTATACCCCACTATACTCCAGAATACTATACCCCACTATACTCCAGAATACTATACCCCTCTATACTCCAGAATACTATACTCCACTATACTCCAGAATACTATACCCCTCTATACTCCAGAATACTATACTCCAGAATACTATACCCCTCTATACTCCAGAATACTATACTCCACTATACTCCAGAATACTATACTCCAGAATACTATACCCCTCTATACTCCAGAATACTATACTCCACTATACTCCAGAATACTATACTCCAGAATACTATACCCCTCTATACTCCAGAATACTATACTCCACTATACTCCAGAATACTATACTCCAGAATACTATACCCCTCTATACTCCAGAATACTATACTCCACTATACTCCACTCCACTATACTCCAGAATACTATACCCCACTATACTCCAGAATACTATACTCCACTATACTCCAGAATACTATACTCCACTATACTCCAGAATACTATACTCCACTATACTCCAGAATACTATACCCCACTACACTCCAAAATACAATACTCCAAAATACTATACTCCAGAACACTATACCCCACTATATTCCAAAATACTATAGCCCATCATACTCCAGAATACTATGGCCCATATATCCAATGAGAAAAAAAATACTATACTCCACTATACTCCAGAATACTATACCCCACTACACTCCAGAATACTATACTGCACTATACTCCAGAATACTATACTCCAC
Organism: Silurus asotus; assembly: GCA_024362625.1. Classification (NCBI taxonomy): domain Eukaryota; kingdom Metazoa; phylum Chordata; class Actinopteri; order Siluriformes; family Siluridae; genus Silurus; species Silurus asotus. The sequence goes on along the minus strand of MU551552.1, from coordinate 205,029 downwards.
TATACTCCAAAATACTATACCCCACTACACTCCAAAATACAATACTCCAAAATACTATACTCCAGAACACTATACCCCACTATATTCCAAAATACTATAGCCCATCATACTCCAGAATACTATGGCCCATATATCCAATGAGAAAAAAATCTAAGCCAAGTCGATATGTAATGTGAGTTTGTGCTAATGGGTAAATCACAAATATTAGCAATAATAACCACACGTTTTGTAGAATATCCAGTAAAAAGTGTGTGTCAAATAAAAGAGCAGTGTGAAACTGAAGCCTGTGAGAGACTGCACGAGAAACAGATGGCTTAAATCCAGTTTGTGATATTGAGCGAGGTCACCTTGTGTGGCTAATGACTTTATTTTTAGAGAGAGCGTGAAAGGGAGAGAAAGAGAGAAGAAGAGAGAGGGGAAGTAAAATGTTGCAGAAATGTCTGGCTGTAATTAATGAAATCAGCGTGTAGAAGACAGACGACTCATTAAATCAGGCTGCATGAGGAGCGCGTAAAGGCGTGTGTGTGTGTGTGTGTGTGTGTGTGTGTGTGTGTGTGTGTGTGTGTTTGTGTGTGGAATGTTAAAGGTCATGTCCATGATGCTGTTGACTCTAAGAGAGCAACAGGAAAAGTGTCTTTGGGTTTAAAAAGGATAACGACGACCTTTACACTGAATCCATCTCTGCACTCAGTCCAGTGTTTATTCACTGCAGATCCTCCATTTAAAGCAAAACTTTAACATTTAGACACGAAAAAACGTCACGTTTTAGTCTTTCACGCTTCTGTTCGCGCATGACTGACATTTAAGCAGATAATCTCAGCTTTAGTATGCTCTGACATTAAGTTTAATAACTCGGGAGCCTGAGAACAGGGGGCCAAGCACCTTTTATATAAATGTTAATTTGAAGGAAAGATCATTTTTTCTTTTTAATAAGAAACATACAACATTGTGTTATTATACACTCTAATTTGAGTTCAGGATATTATCATAATGTTATATTTGCATTTTATAAAATAAAATAAAAAGTGTTACATTTTACGAGCTTTTATGAGCTACTATTGTTTATTATTATTATTTTATTATGTTAAGCATCTTATATTATATTATATTATATAATTGTTTATTTGTTATTTTTGTTTTGTGCTTTTCTGTCAGTATTTTGTAAATAATTGTTATAGTGCTTTAATTTCTTCTTTATTATTTTTTTGCATCTTTCTGGTTCTTTTTCAGATTATTTTTTAATTATTAATTTTTATTATTGTTAGCATAAATCAGCTTTAAATTCATAAGAATCTTCACATCCATACTTTTTTAAGCTATTAAATGGTAAATGTTCATTATAATAGTACTGTATTCGCTTTTTCTTTCCACCATGATTTATTTATTATATTATTTATTTTATTTATTTATTTTATAAAAAAATAATAATTCTTGGCAGTTTAGTGCTTAAGGCATGGAATTTGGATCCCGAGGCCCCACCCACACCAGGCTGCAAACCTGTAAATGTAAATTCTTATGATGACAAAAATTGTTAAAATCAGGATGCATTTTTACCTTCATCACTTTTTTTCCAAACAATATAAATTCAGAGCAAGAACGCAGAAGAGATCAGACACCCTGTGTGAAAAACAAGTAGCTACAGTCATAAACTAGTGATCGAGCATCAACTATTTATTATGTACAGAAGAAGGAAACTCGGGTGTGTTCATGTTCGCTGCAGATGGAGGGAAATTTCAAGTGACCTTCTGTGTTCGTGTGTGTGTGTGTGTGTGTGTGTGTGTGTGTGTGTGTGTGTGTGTGTGTGTGTGTGTGTGTGTGTGTGTTTGTCTGGGTGTGTTGGGAGTGAGGTATGACAGCTATACAGCTGGGAGTGGACAGATGTAGCGATGCTGCAAACACACCGCAGGACAGATGCAAACACCTCTGTGACTATAGAGATAGAGAGAGAGAGAGAGAGAGAGAAAGAGACGTACAGCAGATAGAATTTTGCAAGCGGCTGCACAAACGCATTTTCTGCTGGTTGGAAGGCTAATTATTGACCTGGGACTCTGGGATTTAGATTCAAGTTTGCCCCACACTCACTCCATCCTCTCTGCTCACAGGATCCTTCTCCTTTTTTTAATGTACTATTAATATTATGCTAATCTTAAACCTCATTAGACTTGCAGATCTTCTGGCCTGAGACATTTCTTTGGACTACTGACCCCTTTCTGAGATTCTGAATTAAACAATGATTGTTTTTTTTTTTTTTCCTTTTTTTTCCTTTCCGTAGTGATGCTTTAATGTCCAGCTAATTAGTCTAATTTATTAGTTATGAAAAATTAGATTCATTAAAATAAATTCATTAAAAACGCTTTCTAGATTAGGCTAAACTTTTGTGAAAAAGTGTCTCAGAAATTCTAATGCAGCTCCTGTATTTCAGATTCTATTGTTGAGTTCTGGATCGTGATTGGTCAGAAGGTGTTGATGAATTCCCTGAAACAGCAGCTCTGACTTTGTGCAGCTGCAGTGTACAGTTCTGCATGATCCAGAAGCGTAATCCATTCAGCAAATCAATAATATCATCAGTGACTCGTTTGCTCATGAGTGAGTTTGACTTTTCTGCAATACAATAAATTAGTGTTTCAGTCATCATTTCTGTTATGTCTTATTTTTTCCTCAAACTCATTCATTGTTTCAACGTTCGAGTCAATTAATTCGTTTGAGACAGAGATTTGCTGCTCTCTTAATTTTGCGGATGAACAATTTTTGCTATTCCCGTTTTGCTACCAGAATTCCCAGGAATAAAGCTCTGGATCGGGATGTGGCAGAGGCTATAGATGAATAAATCAGAAAGTTAACTTAAAGAACTTGAAAATGGTTTAAGGGCTCGGAGAAGCTTTTATATCCTGTCGATAGAGTATATTACATTTTTTTGAACCCATGGTGTTGAAACAAAATGCCGTGTAAGCAAAGCAAATAGAGCATGAAAATGTGCTTTCAGTCGCTTCTCACTAACGACCATTTATATATATATATATATTGCCTTACAGCTAAATGTTGGTACTTTGTTGTCTCGATATCGCTCCATGTATAATGGAAGTATGCAAGCTGCATTATTTTAGCACTGTATTAGATGGTAATAAATGAAGTGTAACAATATTTTATATATTCGCGATCCATCAGCAGCTGGAAGTCTGAACAGGGAATTTCTCCTCGTTTCTTTATAAGAAACACATGGCTCCTTGTTTCAGAACTTTTTTTAAAACGTCCACCTGTTAGGCCCACCAGCATGGTAATGAATTATTGCTAGCATGTTAGCATTTTGATATGCTTATTTTAGCACTGTATTAGATGGTAATAAATGAAGTGTAACAATATTTTATATATTCGCGATCCATCAGCAGCTGGAAGTCTGAACAGGGAATTTCTCCTCGTTTCTTTATAAGAAACACATGGCTCCTTGTTTCAGAACTTTTTTAAAAACGTCCACCTGTTAAGTCCACAAGCATGGTAATGAATTATTGCTAGTATGTTAGCATTTTGATATGCACACACATGCACACACACACACACAAACATATACACACACGCACACACAAACATATACACACACACACAAACATTGTGGTAATAAGCAGCAAATCTGCCTAATTACACCCAAAGGAGTTCTTTTGGAGTTTAAAATAGAGAGAAATTGCAACAGAATGTAAAAAGCTTTGCTTCGAAAAATGAGCGTGTCTGTAAAGTCCATATGGCTGGTGAAAAAAAACACACAAAAAACTGGAAGGTACGTTTTACAACGTCCGACACACTTATCTTACAGACTACTTATCTTCAAGTATTTATTTTCTTTTAAATGTAGTTTAGTATCCATATTGTTGAGTTGTGAAGCTTCACTGCATCATCTGCCTCACCGTTTGATGACATCAGAGACTAAAAATGAATTTATTAACGTAAATGTGCATTTCAGAGGGGTTTGGAATGTACTGAGATTATTACAATTTACGTGTTCAGTATGTTTGAACGTAAACCAGGAGACGAAATTAAAATTGAAAGTGAAATTGAGTCTCCTGGTTTGTTTGCTATTTGGCTTGGTGTGTTTTCTCACTTCATATTCATATATATTCACTTTAAACAATAAAAAAAAAAAAATTAAGGCTGAGAACCTCCTCATAACATAAGCAAAAATAAAACATCAAACCTTTGAGAAGTAAATGGAGAAATCCCAACACTCTCCCGAGCACAGAGAACAGAGAAACCTCAGGCACTCAATAAATCATATTAGAACAACCTCATTTAAAACATTTTATCAGAATATATTTTTTATTAAAGCAGCTCACAAAAAGTTTAATGAAAATGCAGGAACCCAAAAACACCCAGCGTGTTGTAGGATTCCTGCAGTGATTCGATTCTCTCGCTCAGATTCTGACCCATGTGTCATTTTCTCGTCTGACTTTAGAAAAACACAATAGGGTTCCATTCAAACACACGAAACAATCCATATACACGTTTAAACCAAAATAAAATAATCATTAAGATCAAAAACTTGAAGCAGAATTGATGTGGTCCAGAACAGGCCACGAAGCAGAAAACCAGAGAAAGAGCGTGAATACATTGATTAAAATATATTGGAATAATGGCACGTAATCAGTGAGTGTGTGTGGAAGGTCAGTTCTGCTGAATTAACAGCTGGAAAATAACCAGCATTTACACTGTGCTTTTGCCAAAACGGATTACATTTTGTTCTGATTAATCCAAAATCAGATCATCTGTTAGCAGGACGTGGGATTGTCTACAGCTTCTAGTTTCTTCCATTGAACAGCATTTTCTTTAACTTTTTTAACCTTCCCTGTATTTTTCCATTAGCACTGTGTCTGACTTGATCTATACACTTTGTTCTGGACCACCAGTTTCCCTCAGATGCCCAGGTTAGATGTTCAAACCTTTTGCTTTGGAAGCACATGTACACATGTAATAAGCTAGATTCCAAGATTTGTCATTTCAGCGTTGAGAAGGTAGAGATGAGGAATACGACTCTGATTTATGTACAGCATGTTCCAGCTTTGACTCTGAACGTAGAAAAGGTCACGAGGAGAGTCGGATCCTGGGACTGTGTCTGGTTTAACAGTAGGAAGATTTCCAGATTGGAAAGTGTAATCACGTTGTTCGGTGCTTTCTCCCAGTGAGATGATTCAGGCTGAAGTAAAAAGCCAGGCCTAAGTTAGATAAATAACAGAAAAAGATGAAATGATTCAGGAGATGGAAGAAAAAAAAAGGGAACAAAAGGCGAAAGTCTGACGGAGGGCAGTGGGAAGATGTCACAAAACTGTCCAAATAACACACTCTGAGTGCGGAGAGACGACCGAACGACAGCTGAATAGCCGAGCGTGTGGGAGGTAACAGTCCAATTTTCTTCTATTATTTATCCCGTATTATGCTCACTATCATGACACTTTGATGTTTTTCGACTTTTATGCATTTTATATGTGCTCTAAACACGTATAGGAAAGTGTTCTGAAGTTCTCATTCTGGATTCATTTAAATATTACACTTAAACCTGGGCTAAGTGCTTTATTTTTCCTGTTTTATTCCTCTTAAGTTATTTCCTGTTGTCTCTTATATTATAGCAGCTATAAACTCATGTTTCACCACCAGCTGCTAATTATTTTCTCTGCTTGTAGTCAGAGGTTGTGAGACATTGTGAAAGGGATGGGATCCAATGAGCAGGTGGTGCGATTGTAGGACAGGATGACTTGCAGGATTTCTTCTGATTAAGAAAGAGAAATGATTAAGAATGATTAAGAAAGTGGGAAGTAGGAGAGGGTGTTTGGTGGATTGGGAAGTAAAGGAAAGATTTTGTAGTATTTTTGTGAAAGTTACATCAGACAAGAACTTGGACAGAAAAGTGCATGTTTAAGACGTGATCCATATCAAGATTTGAGTTCCTCCTCTTTCTCTGCTGCTCTTAATTCTCTTCATCTGCCATGCAAAATATCTGACAGCCAAGGAACAGAATGAAAAAGCTTTTTGGGTTTAAAAGCCAAAGGGGCAGAGGAGGTCCAGAGAAAAGGAAATTAAAGAGAGATAGCTGTCTTCAGCAGAGTCAAATAAATCAGGATCTGGAAGGGATGGAAGGGGAGACAGGGTAGATGTTTCAGTGAGATTGTGAGAGGTTCTGTGTAGATAGTTAATGATAGGCAGGAGAGAAAACCTGATGGTCAAGAATACCAAGTGATGATGAGATGTGGAGTTGGGTTAACATCTACACAGTCAAACTCTAGTCCCTGTGGCTTCTTCTTCTGTATTTCATCTCATCCAATGTCTATAGATAATGTCACAACTGAAGAACAGGTCCAGCACATTTTCTCAGTAGAGCATGTGAGGAAAGATATTGAACATCATTAGGTGGTATGCAGAATAGTAGCAGGAGTTTGTTGTTGTGGAAGATGAGAGTGGCAGGGTGGTGTTGGAAGGGAAAAGCCTGAGGAGCAGTGCCATTTCTTCAAGAAAGTCTCCTAGGTGGACTGGGAGTGTGCTAGATGAGAATAAAGAGAAGACAGATCAGAGAGAGATATCTGCATGGTGCCAAAGGATAAGATGTTGAGATGAGACAGAACTAATTATCATACACTAACAAATGCTTCTGAGAACTCTGCAGAAACCAGCATGATAAAGGCATAGGTCTGGATCAGAAAATCAGAAATCTGCTTCACCAGTAATAAATAAATCTAAAAGACAAAGTTTAGTGAATAATGGATCTAAAGATATTATCATATTTAGACTTGAATGTATTTTTATCTATCTATCTATCTATCTATCTATCTA
>MU551552.1:151383-192550 GCA_024362625.1 Silurus asotus | reverse complement strand
TAATTATAAAGAATAATAATAATAAACCGAAAAACGACGTTTTCGTCACGTGAACGAATACGGACGGGCCGAATGCTTCGACGTTTGAAAGCACACGTCTCGCAAACCGCCCGCACGTTTTAAGGTATCACCCGTGGTGCTGGGACAAAAAATGCCCGAGCAGTGAAGCGCCGAAATTTTGGCTAGTCAGCCACAGCATTGTAAGAGTAGTGCTTTGCAAGCACTACTAATTATAAAGAATAATAATAATAAACCGAAAAACGACGTTTTCGTCACGTGAACGAATACGGACGGGCCGAATGCTTCGACGTTTGAAAGCACACGTCTCGCAAACCGCCCGCACGTTTTAAGGTATCACCCGTGGTGCTGGGACAAAAAATGCCCGAGCAGTGAAGCGCCGAAATTTTGGCTAGTCAGCCACAGCATTGTAAGAGTAGTGCTTTGCAAGCACTACTAATTATAAAGAATAATAATAAACCGAAAAACGACGTTTTCGTCACGTGAACGAATACGGACGGGCCGAATGCTTCGACGTTTGAAAGCACACGTCTCGCAAACCGCCCGCACGTTTTAAGGTATCACCCGTGGTGCTGGGACAAAAAATGCCCGAGCAGTGAAGCGCCGAAATTTTGGCTAGTCAGCCACAGCATTGTAAGAGTAGTGCTTTGCAAGCACTACTAATAATAATAATAATAATAAACCGCGTTTTCGTCACGTGAACGAAAACGGACGGGGCGAATGATTTGACGTTTTAAACCACACATCTCGCAAACCGCCCGCACGTTTTAAGGTATCACCCGTGGTGCTGGGACAAAAAATGCCCGAGCAGTGAAGCGCCGAAATTTGGCTAGTCAGCCACAGCATTGTAAGAGTAGTGCTTTTACAAGCACTACTAATAATAAACTTTCCGTTTATAATTATGTAGACTGGGCACTAGAGGGCGCACTGGCTAATAATTTTGTGGTGTGGCCACTAGAGAGCGCACGGACTAATAATTCTGTAATGTGGCCACTAGAGAGCGCACTAGTCAATAGATTTAAAGTGTGGCCACTATAGAACGCGCAGGTAAATAATTATGTAGTGTGTCCAGTAGAGGGCGCACGAGTTAATAATTGTAAAGTGTGTCCACTAAAGGGCGCACGGAGTAATAGTTATGTAGGTTGGCCGCTAGAAGGCGCACGAGTTCATAATTCATCCCAGTCTTGCAGCACAGCTGTGGTAGAAGAAGTCGAAACACCCGGCTGCTTTAGTTTATTTTGGGATTGTTGAATAAATTGTCTGTATTGTTTTGTTCTTTCGTGGCGATGGAGGAGTCGAAGAATAAAGATAAAACTCAACCCGAGAAGACGGAGGAGAAGGATAAACATGCCGCGGGGAAGGGTAAAGAGAAGAAGGAGGAGCAGGAGCTGGTGAGTTAGCGCTAATTTACCTGAGTCACTGCCTCCATACGGTTAGCATTAGCGTTAGCACTGCGGCCTGGTCCCAAATCACGCTTTATTCCCTGTAAACGCGCCCTACTGCGCGTGCATCATGACTCCACACGTGTATTCTGTGGATTAGTGGTGTTTAAGAGGAAAAGGGAATCCGTCGTGATGCGAGTTGTGTGCTAGTCATTAGCTTCTCATACCCGCTAGCGTTCTGTCCTTTGTTTTAAAGTTGTACGTTTTTAGATTTGACTTAATAGCTGCCAATTTAACGTTGTTTTTAATGTTAATATTTTAATGTGTATTTTAAAACTATAAACTGTAGCAGGTGGTTTGAAGTTTAATGTCAGTGTAGTTTATGAGCACGACCTAGCATGTTTTTTTTCCACCCGTATTACGACGAACTTGTCTCTCGTTACTGTCAATGAATTTGCCTTCAACCGGATTGACCAATCAGCAGTGCGATTGTACGCACGAGCAGGGTTAATCAGCCAATCATGGCGGTAGGTGGGCGGGGTTTTGAGTCAGAAAGCGTTTATTACTGCACATGTGGAGGCAAAAAAAACCATCCTGATGATCTGAATAACACACTTCCTGATGAAGGAGATCATCATTATTCACACACACACCTTTCATCTTTATAGACTTCTACTATCCTGGAGTTATTATAGCTATGTTCTACCTTCACTTTGTGCTGATGATCTTTACTGATGTGTTACAGTCGGAGGAGGACAAGCAGCTCCAGGAGGAGCTGGAACTCATGGTGGAGAGACTGAGTGTAAGTTTTTACCTTTTTATTAATGATAATTGCGTTATATCTTAACTGAATTATATCTGTTATAGAATCATGTGGTTGAAATAGTCAGCTTGTGATTTGTTAAATTATTAGAGAATAATTAGAGAGTTTTTCTCAGAGGTCACTGATTTGTTTTGAGTGGGATTCTGTATATTTAAACACTTAATTCAGTGCACAAGTGACACTGAAAATCCTGCATTTAATCTGGTTCCATGTGTAAAAATATTATAATTGCTTTTTTTCAGAATTATGTCCAAACTTTAACAGATAAACATTGACATAAATAGCGTCATTTCTGTTTTCGCTCCATGCGGTTCAGCACGATTTCAGCTTGATTTAACTTCTATTTCCCTGTGTCTCAGGATACAGACACGTCTCTCCACCTCCCAGCGCTGGAAGAGCTGCGTCGACTGATTCGTTCCTCCACCACGTCCATGACCTCGGTGCCCAAACCACTCAAGTTTCTGCGACCGCATTACACCAAACTCAAAGAGATCTATGAGGGCATGGCACCTGGAGAGAACAAGGTGTGTGTGTGTGTGTGTGTGTGTGTGTGTGTGTGTGAGAGAGAGAGTGATTTTCTGTTATGAGAGATTTATTATGTGACGTTTTTTTTATTTTTAAACCAGTTGTATGAAGTATGTTGTGATGAAGGAGCTGTTGAGATAAATCATGGCGTATCAGAAGTGTGTTGATGAACATGTGCTGTAATGGAAAAGGAATCGGTTCAGTCTTCTGTGTACGTTTGCAGCGTTTCTGTGCTGACGTGGTGTCGGTCCTGGCCATGACCATGAGCGGAGAGAGAGAGTGTCTGAAATACCGCCTGCTCGGCTCACAGGAGGAACTCGCATCCTGGGGCCACGAATACGTCAGGTAACCAACATCACACTCCATCGCTATGGAAACATATTGAGTAAACATATCAGGAGGGTTAACTCTGTGTGTGTGTGTGTGTGTGTGTGTGTGTGTAGGCACCTGGCAGGGGAGGTGGCTAAAGAGTGGCAGGAGCTTGAGGAAGGAGACAAGGTACAGCAGGAGACGCTGCTGAAGCTGGTGAAGGAGATCGTTCCCTACAACATGGCTCACAACGCCGAGCACGAGGCCTGTGACCTGCTCATGGAGATCGAGCGGCTTGACATGCTGGACTCGTACATCGACGAGAACGCATACGCCAAGGTCTGCCTCTACCTCACCAGGTCAGTCTCCCCACTCAACCCCATTCTCTCTCACACACACACACACACACACACACACACACACACACACACACACTGTGTTTATTAGTATAACCCCACATTTTTAACCCCACCAGCTGTGTGAGCTACGTTCCTGAGCCTGAAAACTCAGCCCTCCTCAAGTGTGCGCTCAACATCTTCCGCAAGTTCAACCGTTACCCAGAAGCCCTCAGGCTGGCACTGATGCTCAACGATGTCGAGCTGGTAGAAAACATCTTCACCTCCTGCAAAGACATGTAAGATCTCTCCCACACACACACACACACACACACACACACACACACACACACACAACAGCTTGAGAAATGACAGATTACTTCTAAATGAATTAACATGACTGGTGTTACTAAGATCACCACTCCAGCAGCACCTGTGAGATCATGACAGTTAATGAAGTTCACTAGAAAGCTGCTTAATGTAGTAGTAATTATAATCTTCTGTAATAAAGTAAGTAGCGATTGTTAACTATTGACCTTATTATTAATGGTAACTAATGATGTTTATTGTGTAATTAAAGCCTGTCATCTAAACCAGTGGTCCACAAACTTTTTTCTGGACTCCAACTCAGCCCTGAGGTTGGGGACCACTGCTTTAAACTATAGAATACAAAAATATATGAAAACCTCCTGGTAATAACAGTTACAGCTAAAAAAAAAGATTAAAAGTGCACCTTTAAAGGTTTGGTTATTGATTAGGGTAAAAGTGTAATTTCTCTTTGTAGTGTGGTTCAGAAGGAGATGGCGTTCATGCTGGGGCGACACGGCATGTTCCTGGAGCTGAACGAAGATGTTGAGGACTACGAGGACCTGACTGAGATCATGTCCAACGTGCAGCTTAACAGCAACTTCCTCGCCCTCGCACGTGAGGTGTGTGTTTTCTCCCTGCGTTCTTTTGAGTATTTTTTTGTTTGTTTGTTTTCTTCTTCCTCCCCTGAGAAGGCTTCTGGAAATCAACAGCTGTTTTCTTTTGTGTAATTCTCACACAGCTGGACATCATGGAGCCTAAAGTACCAGACGACATTTACAAAACACACCTCGAGAACAACAGTACGATTTCTTATTTTTTCTTTATATCTGTTTTTAGTGATGTATTATAAATAATTAGCAAAATGTCTTATTTTTCTTCAATCATTTACAGTCTTGTCTTTGCTTTAATGTAAAACTCTCTGTATTGTTCATGTGTTTGTCAGTGAATAATTGATTATTTGCTTTGTCAGGATTCTGTGGCAGTGGCTCTCAGGTGGACTCCGCCCGTATGAATCTCGCCTCCTCGTTCGTAAACGGCTTCGTTAACGCAGCGTTTGGACAGGACAAACTGCTCACTGAGGACGGCAACAAGTGGCTGTATAAGAACAAGGATCACGGTGAGACACCATCCACCTGTTTTGTCCTCTGATTGTCTCTGTGTCCGTCTGTGTGAGACGAGGTATCAGATACAGCTGGCTGTTATAACAGTGTAATACATATTTCAGCAAATAGCTTTTAAATTAAAGTATTACAAGTCAAAATAAAAGTGTATTTTTCCCCTTAAATGTTTTTAATCAATTTTTTTATATACTTTTGAAAATATGGTGACGTGTCGTATCACTCACACGTCACCATATTGAGTTCACAGTTGGAGTATAATTCTTAAAAATGCTTTTTGGTTTAATCTCTGAGTTTTTCTGTCTTACACTCAGGATCATGCTGTAAAACCTCTTTTAGTTTATTTATGTTTTGTTATAAAATTCTGTATTCAGCTCAGGATCCCAAACATGCAAACTCTATTTATAAAGTTAATTATTCAGCTTCTGTTACTTTTAATATATTTGTATATTCCTGCGTCTATTAGTTTATAGTATATTACTGCTGTTTTCATCTGTAATAAGTGTGTGTGTGTGTTTGTGTGTGTGTGTAGGAATGCTGAGTGCTGCTGCATCTCTGGGTATGATCCTGTTATGGGATGTGGATGGTGGTCTCACTCAGATCGACAAGTATCTCTACTCCTCTGAAGACTACATAAAGGTACACACACACTCTTCCGCTCTCTCTCTCTCTCTCTCTCTCTCTCTCTCTCTCTCTCTACTACATGCATTTTTAAATGAATAATTGTGCGTCTCAGCACAATTATTGTAATGTAATGTTGATGTAATTGTCCCTGTTCAGTCCGGGGCTTTGCTGGCATGCGGTATCGTGAACTCCGGCGTTCGTAACGAGTGTGACCCTGCTCTAGCCCTCCTCTCTGACTACGTCCTACACAACAGCAACGTCATGAGGATAGGAGCCATCTTCGGGTAACACACAAACACACACACACACACAAAACAACGTTTTTGTGCTTAACACATGATTATAAATCTGAGTTGTGTTTGTCCAACTTGTGTTGTCTGAGAGCAGATTAACCTTTTGGCCCTTGTTTACATGTTTCCTCAGGCTGGGTCTGGCCTATGCAGGATCTAACAGAGAAGATGTCCTGTCACTGCTCCTGCCAGTGATGGGAGACTCAAAGTCCAGCATGGAGGTATGATCATCACACAGAAACCAAACTTAATATATTGTGTGTCTGCCATTAGTACGTCTCATAACTGTGTGTGTGTGTGTGTGTGTGTGGGGTGGGTCAGGTGGCAGGTGTGACCGCTCTGGCGTGCGGTATGATTGCTGTGGGTTCATGCAATGGTGACGTCACATCCACCGTCCTTCAGACCATCATGGAGAAGAGCGAGCAGGAACTGAAGGACACATACGCTCGCTGGCTTCCTCTCGGCCTCGGACTTAACCACCTCGGTAAAAGAGACAGGGATTGGACCATGTGTCTGCAGAATAGGGGGGTTATTCAAATAATAATAATGTTTTTTGAAGTCATGACCTCAAAACTTTTGCTGATTTTTATGCGCTTTTACACGAATCATGGAAGATCACGTGATCAACGGTGTAAAACCAACAACAAAAATCAATAATATTTTTTTGAATTTTTGAATAATATCTGTAATTATATTCTAATAGTAATTATATGTAATTATATATTATTCCCTGCTTCCCTGCGCTTCGACTCTCGTGCTATAGTTTATAGTTGCATTTGCCACATAACTGATTAGTTTGGCTGAGAGCACGATAGACCAAAACACTTATCAGGAATAGTTTTTTTTATGGGGTTTTATGTTGAAATAATGAGATTAATTAATACAAATATAATTACAGTATTCTTGCAAATGTGTGTGTGGGAGGATGAATTACGGCTACAATTTTGGGGGAAAATAGGCGTTTTTATTTATCGCGGGTGGTTTTTGGAACGTAACCATTGTGATAAACGGGAATTACAGTAATCAGTAAAAGTGTTTCACACTTCAGTAGTTTTGGCTACTTAAATATCTTTTATTTGTAATTAATTTACTTATTTAAAATTTTTAACAGCTGAATTCCATAATTCATGTCTTAAATTATTACTTATGCATATTTCGATGTCTAATGTGTGTGTGTGTGTGTGTGTGTGTGTGTAGGCAAGGGCGAGGCTATCGACACCACGCTGGCAGCATTACAGGTCGTTCCAGAACCATTCCGCAGCTTCGCAAACACACTTGTGGACATCTGTGCATACGCAGGTAAGACACACCACACACACACACACACACACACACTGCACAAACTGCTAAAACGGATAAAAACATTAAAAAGGAATCTCACACACGCCCACATGTGCGCGCGCACACACATCTAGAATATTTCACTTGTCTAACGTACCATTGTATATATCCACCTGATTTCTGTTTATAGTAGTAGATATATATTCTGTTCATAGTACATACACATCTGTATGTTTTTGTTTATAGTAATAGCCATCTGTATATTATGTTCTTAGTACATACACATCTGTAAATTACTCCTATAATACCATTTTATCTTATTTATATAACTCATGTAAACACCGTGTAGACCTAAACTGCATTTAGTTGCCTTGTGTAATGACAATAAAGTTGAATCTAATCTAATCTAATCCGATGCTGTGTTTCTTCTCTTTTAGGTTCAGGGAACGTCCTGAAGGTTCAGCAGCTGTTGCACATCTGTAGTGAGCACTATGACACCAAGGACAAAGATGATGACAAGGACAAGAAGGACAAAAAAGATAAAGAGAAGAAAGAGAGTACAGCAGACATGGGCTCACACCAGGTGTGTGTGTGTGTGTGTGTGTGTGTGTGAGAGAGAGAGAATCTTGAGACATAGTAATTGTTGTGAATGAATGTTTTAATCATTACACACTCTGCTGCTCCTGGATGTAGGGTGTGGCTGTGCTGGGTATTGCTCTCATAGCCATGGGAGAGGAAATCGGATCAGAGATGGCACTGCGCACATTCGGTCACCTGGTGAGTGCTTTCATTTAAAATAAACTGCATCATTTTTCTCTGTTTTTGTTTTTTATTTATTCTCCATCTCGTCTTTGTTCTTTCCCTTCCCTTTCCCTGTGTCTGTAGTTGCGATACGGCGAGCCCACCCTGCGCCGAGCTGTGCCGTTAGCGTTAGCGCTCATCTCCGTGTCCAACCCCAGACTCAACATCCTGGACACGCTCAGCAAGTTCTCTCACGACGCTGACCCAGAAGTCTCGCACAACTCCATCTTTGCCATGGGCATGGTGGGCAGTGGTGAGTGTCATTCAATCTTCAAAAATACAAACAGGTTTTTAATTAGAGAAATCTGAAAATCTGCCACAGTGACACTTTCCTTTGTGTGTATTTCACCTCAGGTACCAACAACGCTCGTCTCGCTGCCATGCTTCGTCAGCTGGCCCAGTACCACGCCAAGGACCCCAACAACCTGTTCATGGTCCGACTCGCTCAGGTACCGTAGTGTTATAGAGATATAATAATGGAGTTAATGATTATTTAGTAGTTTCATAAAACTGTAACTCTTCTCATTTATTGTGTGTGTGTGTGTGTGTGTGTGTGTGTGTGTGTGTGTGTGTGTGTGTGTGTGTGTGTGTGTGTGTACAGGGTCTAACACACCTGGGTAAAGGGACACTGACATTGTGTCCATATCACAGTGACAGGCAGCTCATGAGTCAGGTGGCAGTGGCCGGACTCCTCACGGTTCTAGTGTCCTTCCTGGATGTGAAAAACAGTAAGAGTTTGCATAAATTTAGCTCATTTATATAAATATTCTGATTAAACTAATCTTTCTTCTTCTTCTTTATTTTATTTGTCTTAATTCTGCAGTTATTTTGGGGAAGTCTCACTACGTCCTGTACGGCCTGGTAGCAGCCATGCAGCCTCGCATGCTCGTCACGTTTGACGAAGAGCTCCGGCCTCTACCCGTTTCCGTCCGCGTGGGACAGGTGTGTGTGTGTGTGTGTGTGTGTGTGTGTGTGTGTGGGAGTTTTCAATTGGATTTGCTTCTGGTGACAAAATTGTTTCGTTTTTGGAAGAATTTTTTTTTTTTTTTTTTTTTACAGCAGTTCTCCTGCTTGCTAGATTTTGTGTGCACTATCTGTTCCATAGTTCACCAGAGGAACCAAAGATCTCTGCTGCTTTCTGTTTGTAATATCTGAACATAATTAAGTAGATGTTCTGTTCGTTATGAAGATCCTTTGTCAGAAGATTCTGTGTGTTTTGTCTGTGTAATGTTAATGAAATGTTCACCCCTCTGTGCGTGTGTTATCACCAGGCAGTGGATGTGGTGGGGCAGGCAGGCAAACCCAAAGCCATCACTGGTTTTCAGACACACACCACGCCGGTGCTGCTAGCGCACGGAGAGAGAGCCGAGCTGGCCACAGAGGAGTACATCCCGGTCACGCCCATCCTCGAGGGCTTCGTCATTCTGCGTAAAAATCCCAACTACGATGTCTAAACACACACACACACACAGCGTTACACACACCCTCGTATCCGGGACCTCGACTGCACCGTTTTTCAGATCTATGACCGGACAGGATTCTTTCTCTCACCTTTATCTTTTTTTTTTTTTTTTTTTTTTTTTTTTTTTGGTTTGTTTTTTACAAACGCGTTTATTCAGCCCTGGGTAATTATTTTTTCTCCAATTTGTTATGTTTTACTGTTATGATGTGAAAATAAATGAAATAATGTGGTAGTAAAATCTGGATGTTTTATTTCATTGCAATTTCTCTTTACTGAATACACACACACACACACACACGCACACACAAATTCCAGATTTTGGAATCAAAACAGTCACCAGTTCTCCTAATCCTCAACAGCAGACAATTTAATAAATTAGAAGAAATATTCATGAGCTGTGGTTTGGTGCATCATTCCATCAGAAAGGAACTCTACATGTCCATGTCATGCAGAATTAATGTTATAGTGGATCAGTACATCACCATGTGTTCACTTCTGACCAAACGATCGTACACTCTCTCACTTGTGTACTACACCAGTCTGTTATTGAGTACCTACAGATTTTTCTCTTATTGGTAGTGGTTAAGAAATAAACACCACTTTTTTTAGCTTTCATTCTACAGAAAACTCTCATTTGTTTCAGTTCTCTGGATTTTTGTGCTGTTTGAATGTAAGACCAGTTTGAGAAACGGCTCATGACGACGGTCAATACGACTGAGGAGAGTTATGAGTAGCAATGCAGCATGAAATCACTAAACATTTTACACAAAATATTGCATTTGATTATGTTTCCAGATACATTTTAAACAAACTCTAAAAAAATATGACCACATACTAACAATAAATAAATACAAATTTACTGGTTTGTTCTCTTGAGCCAGTAATCTTACACAGAAATTAAGACCATAAGGTGTTTTTTAACTCCACAGCTCTATTAAATATACTGATAGTATCAGTAAATCATTCTGATGATATTATTTATAATAAGAGAAAGATAAGGAAAGCTTTTATATCAGTGTTTAAATCTATAAACACAGGTCTCAGAGATTTAGGATTATTCTCCATGAAATAAAATTCCAACGTGCTACTATTAAAGTAAAGGAAGTAACAGTTATATCTAATAATATTATATCTAATATAACACACCCAGTGTAAATACATTTATTATAAGCATAAATATCAACAAAATCTTTTGTAGCAAAAAAAAAAAACATTTATCTCTTTTTGACCCTAAAGTTTATAATATAGATTAATAGCGTATAATTAATAATAATTATATATTAATAAAATTAATTATTCATAAAAATTAAATAAATTAAACTGCTGTATAATGACAGCGCACTTGCTTCTATATCACGTGACACAGTATTCCTAGCCTGATTAAACCGGAAGTTGTATACCCCGGCTTCCGGAAAGAGGAATTAGTCTGTCCGGTTTACGGACTGAAGGAGAAAGGTAAAGCTCTTCTCTCTCTCTCTCTCTCTCCTGTCTGCGTTTATCTGCTTTACACATTAAAATATCATTCTATTTATTTCGGGTCGGTTGGAGGAGATTTTTGTCTGCTTTTAAAATGTGGAGAAACTTAGGAGTGAATTATTTCCATTAGGAGCACGCGGTGTGTGTGTTCATTTATCTTTATGTGAACTTACAGCTGTGTGTGTGTGTGTGTGTGTGTGTGTGTGTGTGTGTGTGTGTGTGATTAAAAACCCACCAGGTTTTAGAATAAATCTATTCTACAGGTAAATTCTGATTAAAAGTCTGTGTTCGTCTCTGTTTAACTGTTACTGTACATCATGTATCTGATGGCCTCATCTGGTGTTTCTGACTTGTGATTAATAATCAGAGTGAAGATCATCATCATCCTCATCATCATCCTCATTATAACCCTCTTTACATGATCTCAGGTCACGTGACCTGCCATTTCAACACGTGTTTTGACTCATTAAGTATATTTATTATGTAAATCAGCGCTGTTTACACTGAGTACAGGAGAAATATAACTAAATAATAACCATAATTAATATCAGGAAGAATCTCACGTGTAATAAATAACACATTTCTCACACATATTTTAATTTTATTCCACACACGTTTGTATTTGATGATATTTCTTGGTCACGCTGTAAATCTGATTCTGCTGTCAGATCCCGTGTTTCTATAACCTGTATATGTTTACAGAATCATGTTTTTGTTGTTGAATTGCTTGTCATGTTTATTGTTTTGATTAAATCAGTGTGTACAGTGCAGCAGGTCGGCGTGTGGCTGAAGTCTGTCGATTAGCATCAACTCACAAGTTTAAAACAAGTCAGATTTAATCTCACTCTTAAAACTAAACCGGTTTTAAGACGATATTACTCGGTATTATTTAACTCTACAGTTGTCATGTTTAGAATTGAAGTCTAAATGTGTTTAATTGGAGGAGAAACTCGAGCTAAGTGCTCATGCTAATCGCCTGCTCGTGACACTAGCTCGCTAGCTCGGTTATTCTTAGCCCTGACTCGACTCGTGTGTAATTTACTGGATTTATTTGTGTGTATTCGGTGATACTGCGCCAGAATAGTGTTGTGTGTCCCTTATCGTTTTATTACTATCGAACTTTTTTGTGTGTTTTTCCCCTCAGGATGGACACGTCGACAAGTGTAAGCCGAAGTCAAGGCCAGGGTTGAAGGCTAGCTCGCTACTCACTCAGTTTAAGACCTTAGCGGTTATAATTAGGCTTTTAGATTTACTGGAGTAAAGTTTAAGGACTGAGATTGTGTATTTATTCCCACATTGTGTTTTCTGCAGCTCGCACTTTAGATTTGAACAGATTTGTGGTTTGTTCATTCTGGAGTCTGTAACTAGCGGGGAATCGTTTGCTGAATCGGTTCTTTTTAGGAGTCGAAACCACACACGCACGCATTTTATCTGTGTAGTGTGTTTTTTAAATATCCATCAAATAAGTGCAAAAAAATGTCTGATTTTAATCATGTTTACCGTCTTATATGTTGCATCATGTGTGGAAGTTTAATGCACGTTGTAATGCAAAAATATAGGAACATGATGGATATTTATGGTAAATCCGTGATTTTAATTAATTCATTAAACGTTTTTAACAACTAATTCATTTTACACAAAAAACAGGTGTGTATGATACCATTTCATATTAACACCACATTCTCCCACTGCGACCAAAGCCAGTCAGCATTACCATACTATCTAAGGTTCAGTATTGATGAAGGAACGTAGTTGTCAGTACAGGATCTTCATCATATAATCCTGACCTAAACCATCAGATGATCTGATGAAGAACTCGTAATGTTTATTTTCTCATTGAGACGAGGATGTGATTTAAACACGGTGATGCAAATCACATTTTCTATTCTAAATAAAGAGAAACCAGTGGTGTAGGTCTATTGTGAGCCGTCAGCAAATAACAAGAATGAATAAATCATATTTGGCTTTATTATTTATGCTTTCAGGATGTGCAGTACATGTGTGATTACACGTATTTCTCAGTAATGTGATAAGAGTAATGTTATAAAGCGCATGTGTGTGTTTACTGAGAAATACTGTGTGATAAGAGTAATGTTATAAAGCTGCTTCTATTCACACACATTTTATTATATGATCTTATTTATTATTGGTTTTGGTTGTAAAACAACTCTAATTATACAAATAATAGACAAAAGTTCAACAACAGTACACTATTGAATCAGTTGACTTGAGGTCACTGGTTTTAAACCTGTGTGTGTGTGTGTGTGTGTGTGTGTGTGTGTGTGTGTGTTTTTGCTGAGTGTGAGACTGGCTGCATGGTCCTCTCCTTTTCCCCTTCTTTATCTCAGTGTTTAGATGATCAGTGTGGGTTTCCCTTTTGTTCTGTCTCTGTAATCCAGACTGGCCTTTTATTTATTTAATTTTTTGGTCATTTGGACTGTGCTGTATTTTTTTATTTTATTTAATTTTTTTTGCTATCCGTCATTTTTTTTATTGCTTTTTTTATTACTGCTGTAGTTTTAATGATCTACAGTGTTCTCTTGTCTTTTTCTCTTCACTGTGTTTTCTTGCTGAACAATGTGGATTATGTTCAGGCTCTACCTGCAGTGACTGCTGTGGACGCTAGGGGGCAGGAAGTGCACCAAATGCAGAAGTAAGAGGAGAAGAAGGATAAATAAAAATACGACTGGCTTCCCTCTGTTGTGTTCATGTCTCACAAATAGGCAGGAAAAGAGAAGAGCAGGAGTTGTGTGTGTGTGTGTGTGTGTGTGTGTGGATATTGTATATTTATAAGACAGTTAATAAGCCACGCCCACTGTATAGGGTTTATGAAGTGCGTGGTGCAGTTCACTTCTGCGAGCACTGAGGCACGTGAGCTTGTGTGTCTCCTCAGGACTCAAGGGCCAGAAGAACAGAAGGTTCCTTTTCTTTCATTAAAAAGTAAAACTAGTTACAGGCAGTTTTATACCAAGTTATTGTTACTATTAAAATACAAATAAATAAAAAAGCAAGGTCATAGAAAGAGTGTTGGCCTTTACCTCCACCTGTAACCAGTTATCCTGATGATTTTACTTTAATTGCGTTACAGACGCCGTGTTTTGTTTGTGATGTTTTTGATTTGTGATCGACATGTAACATGATGAAATCCACTACTAAGATCACTTGCATGCTGGTGTGTCATGGGTTTGGATCCAAAGGTCTCGATGGAGGCCCGTGTGTGTGTGTGTGTGTGTGTGTGTGGGAGGTATTGGCATTACACAATCCTCAAATGGTTGCTGGTGTTCTTGGATAGACCTTTAAATTTTGTTTGTCCTTGTGTAATTATGCTAATCCTGACATCAGGTATATAATAATCATGTGTTCAATATTTTTGTTTTCTCTCTCTCTCTCTCTCTCTCTCTCTCTCTCTCTCTCTCTCTCTCTAGAATTTTCTCAGTAGGTAACTGAGCCTGACCTGGACGAGGATCCAGATGAAATGAATAAAGTACCAGGACCCCCGTCCTCCTCCCCCCTCCCTGCACCTCCCCCTAACCTCCCCCCGGTAATGGAGATACCTGTGTTATTCTCATGACTGTGCATTAGTAATGTATCATATATATTTAAGTTAATTCTGTGTGCTGTGAGTTTGTAGTGTAATACTGCCTATTTCTCATCTCCAGCCTAACTTCTCACCCACTCCACCACCATCTATGGTGTTTGCCACACCCACTCCTCCACCAATGAACCCCACAGCTCCTCCCCGTCAGGTACGACCTCATAAACACAGCAGGGGCATTAAAGAGTTGGGCACAGTGATGAATCAGAATCTGGGGGCATTAAACAATCCAACAGGGATGTGCTTTAAGGAATTCCTCTCTCTCTCTCTCTCTCTCTGCACAGCCGTTCTACCCTGTTCGGCCCACATTACCCACAAACCCAGCCCGAGCCCAAGCAAGCTCCGCCCCCCGGCCCATCGCTCCACATGGGGGACACACCCCTCACGTCTTCCAGCCCGGCTCCCAGATGATGATGATCCAATCTCAGCCAATCAGCTTCCCTAACTCTCAGGGCCCCGCCTACTACATCCCCAGCCAGGTGAGTCCTGATATTAATCCCTATTTATTATTTATTTTATTTTAGCAAGCACTGAGCTAACACTCAATTATCTTCATATAATATATTAATTGCAGTTGTTAATCAGCACCATAAAACAACTATAACCATTTTATCATTTTATTTTATTATTTATTTATTTTTTAGTACCGCCCCTCGTATGTGTCTCCTCAACAGTACCAAGTTGCTGGTTCTCCAAACTTTTATCCTGGAAGTGGTTCCGCTGAGTATGGTGTGTATTCCCACATGCACGCACACACACAAGATAAGAAATGCTGATATGCCTAGAAATTGAGTACTTAAATTACCAGGATTGTATTGCACTACACTCCAGTCCATCAGGGGGTGCTACACTCCAACAATTTATTTTTCAAAATGATATTAAAGCTTGTCAAATGGCAGCTGGTATGAAGAGCATGTAAACTCTTGTAAACCTTCACGTGGAGTTATTTTTATCAGGTTGCTGAGGGACTAAAATACACACACACACACACACACACACACACACACACACAGACAGCAAAAATGCCAGCCCACTCATCCCTGTAGATCAAATCTCTTCCTCCTGGTGGATCACTCAGGACTAACTGAGGGAGGGAGGAAAAGAGAGAGAGAGAGAGAGAGAGAGAGAGGAGAAGGAAAGAGACAGGGAACAGTGAGACGTGTAAAAAAAAAAAAAAAAAGAAAGGGAGAAAGGGGACGCGAGAGGAGGAGAGGACAAAAAAAGAAAGGGAGAAAGGGGACGCGAGAGGAGGAGAGGACAGAAGGGACGATGGGGAACAGAGCGTCCAGTAGCAGTACTGATGGTACGTCTCTGTATCTGTCTGACTGCCACTCGTCTAATTGTCCTTTCTTTTTCTCTTTGCCTCCTTTCTACTTTTCTGACTCATTTAGCAGGGTTGAGTTCTCACCTAAGTGTTCTCTCTCTCTCTCTCATTCTTTTTCTGTCTGTTTTTTCTCTGTTATTCTCTGTGTCTGTGACTAGCTTTCTCTCTCTCTCTCTCTCTCTTGCATGCTTTCTTTCTCTCTCTCCCCCACCTTCATTTCATGTGTGATTATGACTATATTTAGTCGTGAGTTCTTGCTGCTCCACAGGTTGTGTGTGTGTGTGTGTGAAAGAGAGAGAGATTCACAGACAGAAAGAGGGAGGGAGACAGAGATAAATACCAGTTAATAAAGAGGAATTGTAATTTTATTCGCTCTTATTCAAGAAATAAATAAAAGCACATGGTAACTTCCCACACACTTGTGTGTGTGTTGTGTTGTGTGTAGGTGTTTTTGGCATGTTTATTTATTTTTTATAAAGAAAGAACAATAACGCTTTATAAATCTACACGCCCTGCACCTCTCTGAAGTGATGTGTTCAGGTACAGGTTATATTTCAGCATATATGAAAATAAATGATTTATAAAGATTAATATTTAAATGTACCTGTGTAAGTGCATGTGGTGTTTTTCCTGAACACCTTTACTCTTCTGTCAGGGCTTTGACACTAGATTTCGTGCTGTTTTTGTGGGATTAGTGTTTATTTATCTGCAGGAGGATTAGTGAGAGCAGAGAGTGATGTCAGAACGTCGTGAGGAGGTTGCAGTTCATCTCAGAGGTGTTGACTGGGTGTGTGGTGGTCAGGGCTCTACGCAGGATTTTCACGTTTTCCCCCTGCAATTATGTGTTCATGAGTCTAAGTTCTTTGGGGAATTGTACACAGAAGGTTTTTATACAGCTGTATTAGGGTGTGATGGTCGGGGTACACATACTTTTGACCTAGTGAGTATATGATGATGCAAGTAAGTCAGGAGCAGTGTGAAGAGTGCGTGTCATTTATACGTATTGTGTGTTGTGTTGTAGCTGCAGCGTACTACCCTACCCAGCCCCAGTTTACACCTCCTGTAGCCACGGCACCTGTCCTCATAAACCCCGCCCCCCAGCAGCAACCGACTCCGCCCCCTCAGCAGCCCGGCGCACCGGCCAAACGGGAACGCAAACCGGTGAGCTGCCTTCATCATCTTTTCTTTAGAGAAACAGATCCTAAACATTTATCAGAAACCTTTTTGAACACGTTTGAATAAGTGTTTTATTTTTCTAAATTATTTCCAGTCGTGGATGTAAGTGATGTGGGTGGGGTTGTGATTAGGGTTAAAAGTTCACAGGGCAGGAGCTAAGCATTGTGCTACAACATATTATAATTTAAATACAATCATTTCACTGATCTAATCTTAATACTCTATTGTTTAGACTCTAGTCTTTGATCTCTACTAATTGAATTAGTCTAGTGTTTGATCTCTACTCGTGTTACTTCTCTCTAGTCTTGGATCCCTAGTAAATTGATTAGTCTAGTATTTTTACCTATTCATATTACTGCTCTAGTCTTTGTTCTTTAGTGGTTTCATTGTTCTAGTCTTTGATCTCTGGTAGTTTTATTGTTCAAGTTTTTGATCTTTTGGTATTTGTATTTTTCTAGTCTTTGATCTCTTGTATTTTTTTTGTTCTAGTCTTTAATCTCTGGTAGTTTTATTGTTCTAGTTTTTGATCTTTTGGTATTTTTATTTCTCTAGTCTTTGATCTCTTGTTTTTTATTGTTCTAGTCCTTGATCCCTACTCATTGTATTTTAGTTTTTGATCTCTCATTTATTTGCTCTAGTCTTTGATCTGTCATTTTTTCTTATGCTCATCTTTCATCTTTATTAGACAGTAATAGTAATAAAATGCCTGTCGCTGCTTTATTGATCTGTTTTCTGACCTATAACAATTGAACTGCTTTAGTTTTTGTAGCACTCTCGCTGCTCTGGGTGGCAGATCTGTGGTGAGATGTCACGCTTTTGTTTTTACAGTTGTAACGTACAGTGGTCTGGTTTAATAAGAGTTAATGCAGCTCTAGTCATGTTCGTCACATGAATCAGGTTTTTGAGGACGTGCAGCTGGTAGAGGTTTAACAGGGTGAACTTTGACCCAGTGGACGCACACAATCCCACCCCCAGGGCTGCACCACTGCCCCTGTGGTGTTAGCAAGTCTTTTAGCTAGAGCAGCAGAACATGGCATGGGTAAAGGAAGCAAGAGGAGAATGACTGAACAGGAAGTAAGAGTGAGGCAAAAAAAAAAGTGTGTGGTTTGATATCATTTTATTAAAACGCACTCTAATTGTTGTCATGATTCTGCACAGTCATTCTGCCGTTCTAGGCCTTGCTATCTATGTTGTGTGTGTGTGTGTGTGTGTGTGTGTGTGTGTGATAGAGAGAGAGAGAGAGAGAGAGAGAGAGAGAGAGGACAAGTCAGCACAACTCGGCAGCTCCACGTGGCTCGACTCCCTTTCCCGCCCACTCTCCCTCCCAGAAGGAGGAATATCCTCCCCGTATTTCTCTCTCTCTCTCTCTCTCTCTCTCTGTCTGTCTCTCTTTCTCAGTGGGTGTGTACACATTCCACTGCACTCGTTTCACAAGGTCTTTCTCTCTCTCTCTCGCCGTCTTCTTGCACTCTCTTATTTTTCTCTGCAGTCATCCGCGTGTGTGTGTGTGTGTGTGTGTGCGCACACTCGAAGGCTGTGTGTGCGCACGCTCGTGAGAGAGCTTGAAGGCTGTGTGTGTACAAAGTTGGGCAGGGTTTGGACTCCAGGACTAGGCAGGCTTTTGGGCCTTTAGCACGGCTAGCAAATGGTGCTGCCTCGTGTGTGTGAGTGTGAACTTGATTGCGTCAAACCTTTTACACACTCGAGTTAGGTAAGACAAACAAACAGCTGCTGGATATCACTAGCCTTTTTTTTTAACTTTAGTTAGAAACTAAAGTGTGTGTGTGTGTGTGTGTGTGTGTGTGTGTGTGTGTGTGTGTGAGAGAGCGAGAGAGAGATAGAGTGAACACAGAGTGACTCCATAACTGGAGTCGCTCAACTCCTCAGCATTCCTTCACCTCTCTCTCTCTCTGTTCTTGTGTTCTTTCCTAACTATATTTCTCTCTCGATTGTTCTTTATTTAAAAGTATTCCTGTTAACGTCTTCTTTCCCAGATAAGGATACGAGACCCTAATCAAGGAGGTAAAGACATCACAGAGGAGATCATGTCCGGGGGCCGCAGCGCCTCTACACCGACGCCTCCACAGGTAACACGCTTCTTCATTACTTTCAATGCTTTTTTTGTTTTTTTTTAAATAGAGAAATGTTTTACAGTGTAGTATCGTTAAATAAACACACTCGCAGTACGTGTGCTACAGAAACTTATCTCTAAATTTCCATTTCTCCCATTACCCAGTCTGCTCTGTCTGTGTCAGAGGGTGGAGCCATCACACAGTCTAACGGTAAGAAACACACACTCCCTGTCACTGCAGCCAGAGCAGGTTAGGGGGCTGATACGCTTTTAGTAAACTGGCTTATTTTTTCTATTGCAATAATCACACACACACACACACACAGTGCATGTTGTCCAGCTGTTGTTTCACACTTTTGTGCCACATTTATTACTGTATTTCACCCTGTATGTTTTTCCTCCACTGATTTCACTCTGAAGGATTTTAGCTTCATTTTTATTGTCTGTCTGCTGAGCTGTCACATCCACTCTGCTGAGTTTTAATCCTCTGTGTTAAAATTATAATACGTACAGAAGTGAGAGCAATAATTATAACTCTCCAGGTTCCTTTGCAGAAGACGATTCTTTCTGCCTGTGTGATCCTTCATTCATTTTTCTTAAAATGTTCTACAAAAACTTTTACTTACTTACTTGTTTTTTGTCTGTCTTCTGTTTTTATAGACGAACCACAAAAGCCTGTAGTATCCCTAGAGTTCCCCATTCCCCCAGGCGAAAGCCCCATCCCGGACACCTCACCCACTCCGCCTCCCACCAGTCCAATCAGTGACGCAGTTGATCCTCCACTTCCTGCCATTGATAAAGTTCCACAACCCGAAGATGATAAACTGACCGAGGCAGTGGTTTCTTCAAAAAGTTCTACAGAAAATGGGGCAGGTCCAGCAGGAGCAGTGTGTATACCCCTTCCTGGTTCAGAGGCAGAGCCAGCACTGGAGTCTCCGATCGCACAGCCAGAGGAGATGCAGCTTGTAAACGGTTTAACTTCAGACGCAAACAGAGACATCAGCCCTCTTGCTGAGCCTGACATCACCCAAGAGGCTCCGCCCATTATTGAGGAATGCTCCACAAGGACTACCAAAGCTGTCTCTCATGTCATCAAGGAAATCCTGACTCAGGTCCCCAGCGAGACGCTGCCACTTCAATCCGTCAAGGAATCTTGTGTCCCTGGTGTAAAAGAAACACCAGCTTCTCAGCCAACACCTGCTCCAGATGTCACTGAGATTTCCATTCCTGGTGTCACAGAAACCCTGTCTGTGGTTACCAAGGATACCTCTTCTGTAGCTAGCATGGAGATCCCTGCACCAGTTGCCGTGGAGACTCCCCTTGTAAAGGTGGCTCCTCCCCCGGGTGAGAAGGTGGCTCCTCCCCCGGGTGAGAAGGTGGCTCCTCCCCCGGGTGTGAAGGTGGCTCCTCCCCCGGGTGTGAAGGTGGCTCCTCCCCCGGGTGTGAAGGAGGCTCCTCCCCCGGGTGTGAAGGAGGCTCCTCCCCCGGGTGTGAAGGAGGCTCCTCCCCCAGTTGCTACAGAAATCATTGAGCCTGTTATCAAAGAAACCGTTGTTGAGGATCCTTGTCCTGTTGCTAAGGAGATAGAAGAGGTAATTGTCAAGGAAACGCCACATACTTTGGAGCCTGTGTGTGTAGCTGCTAAAGCCATGCGTCCTCCTCTTCTTCCTTTTCCTGTTCCTGCTGAAGAACGAGAGGACATGCCCCCTCCACAAACAGCCTTGGAAAGCACTATGCAAGGTACACACAAGTCACAAAGATTCGGAGTTTGTGTATGTGTTCAAATATACGTCCAAGTGGAGTGTGTGAAAAATCTAAACAAATTTGGTTTCTTTACCTTGACCTTTCTTTACCTTTGAGGTGATCATGAGTTTTTAAAAAGCACAGATTTATTCAGTATTCACATGACACTTTTTTTCTCTCCATTTAGCTGTTTCTTTGCCAAAGAAGAAGAGGAAATTGAAGGAACTAAACAAGAAGGAGACTGGTGATGTGTTGGATGCATTTAAAGAGGTGTGTGTAGGTGTGTGTAGGTGTGTGTGTGTGTGTGTGTGTGTGTGTGTGTGTGTGTGTGTTGAAGTGGATGTCTGCATCGGTGTTGATAAATATTGCTGATATATAATCCTGCTAATTTCACCCTGTTCATTTTAGACCCCCCCACCAAAGCCAGAGGCCACACCCCAGGTAAAATCAGAACAGGTGCAGCCAACTCCAGTAGCTCCAACCTCTGTAGAAGAAGCAGAAGAAACGTGGGAGGAGAAGGAGGACAAGCTCGATGCTGAAAACGTCCAAACAAAATCCGAGCAGAAATACCAATACAAAGCGGGTGTGATGATAAAATCAGTACATCCGTTATCGTGTTAAAATCCTGTTAAATTCTGGTTAAAAACCTGCTGTGTGTTTGTTCTTCTCTGATGCTTACAGAACAGTGGAAACCTCTCAACCCTGAGGAGAAGAAGAAATATGACCGGGAGTTTCTGCTGGGCTTCCAGTTTATCGGTGCTAGCATGAGCAAGCCCGAGGGCCTACCACACATCAGCGATGTGGTCCTGGATAAGGTACAACACACACACACACACACACACACACACATACATACACACAGTGTTTAGTAGGTGTGTTATATTTTAAATTACCCAGAACAATTTTTAAGGCCATCGCATTTGAAAATGTAATAATATTCTTCCATGGCTTCATTTGCATACTGCAGTCTGTAGACGAAGATTAAGATACTCACTCACTCACTCTCTCTCTCTCTCTAGGTGAATAAAACTCCTCTGCGGCCGTTAGACCTGAGCAGGATCAACTGTGGTCCTGACTTCACCCCTTCATTTGCTAACCTGGGCAGACAGCCAGCCGGGGGGCGTGGCCCGGTCAGTGTCTCCACCAATCACAGCGTGTACCATGATGCATGTAGAACCAAAGAATGGCCCCTTCTTATTTATGTATTTTTTTTTTTTCTGTTTCTTTGTTTCTCAATCTCTCTTTATCTGTCTCTCCGTCTCTCTCTAGGCCGTGGGTTTGCCCGGACCGAGGCGTTCTGGTCAGTCTGGATCCCGTAAGGAGCCGAGAAAGATCGTCCTGTCTGGAGTGTCCCTGAACGACGATATTCAGCTAAACAAGGCCCAGAATGCGTGGCGGCGTGGGGCAGCACCAGAGAAGGATGACCCCGAGTCGGCAAAGACGCAGGAGCTGCTGCGGCGTGTGCGAGGCGTTCTGAACAAACTCACCCCTCAGATGTTCCAGTCGCTGATGAAGCAGATCACAGAGATGACCATAGACACAGAGGAGAGACTGAAGGGTGTGATTAACCTGGTGTTCGAGAAGGCCATCTCCGAACCCAACTTCTCTGTCGCATACGCAAACATGTGTCGCTGCCTCATAGGGGTGGGTCGGATTCTGGATCAGAGATTACATGCTAATCAGTGCACTCGTTTGAGGAGAAATTCTCATTCTCTCGCTCTCTCTCTAGTTGAAAGTACCTACCTCCGATAAGCCAGGAGTGTCTGTGAATTTCCGGAAACTTCTGCTGAACCACTGCCAGAAAGAATTCGAGAAGGATAAGGATGATGACGAGACGTTTGAGAAGAAACAGAAGGAGCTCGACGCTGCCACTGAGGTGCGTGCGCGCACACACACACACTTGCTTGGTTAATCACTGGGAATAAATCTTCATTCTTGGCTTTTAAACAATTTCTTGATGTTATTGTTATTGTGTGTGTTTGTTTGCAGGAAGAGGTACGTCAGCGTCTGAAGGAGGCGTTGGAAGAGGCGAAGGACGTGGCAAGGCGGCGTTCCCTCGGCAACATCAAGTTCATCGGAGAGCTCTTCAAACTCAAAATGCTCACAGAGAACATCATGCATGACTGTGTGGTCAAACTGCTTAAAAACCACGATGAAGAGAGCCTCGAGTGTCTCTGCAGACTGCTTTCCACCATCGGAAAAGACCTGGACTTTGAAAAGGCCAAGGTAACCCCACACCCCACACCCCCACCCACCCAAAGAAAGAAATGTAAATAATAATTTTCAGCTGCCAGTCTGTGTCCTGTTTGTAGTTTTTCATCTCTCTGTGTTTCGGTTTCCAGCCTCGTATGGATCAGTATTTCCACCAAATGGACAAGATTATTAAAGAAAGGAAGACCTCCTCCAGAATCCGGTTCATGCTGCAGGACGTCATCGACCTGAGAAGAGTAAATAATTATTTTATATTTTCTGCACATTTTGGTGAGAATGGTGATAAAAGCAACAGATACGAGTCAGAACTAAAAGATATTTAGAAGATTAATAATGATTAGGAATATTTGGGAATACGTGTCGCGTGTCTGTAGGACGCATGTAGGACGTTTTGGAGACAAGGTGAGGGAGGTGAGATTGAGATGGTTTGGACATGTGCAGAGGAGGGACATGGGGTAAATCAGTAGGAGAATGCTGAGGATGGAGACACCAGGAAGGAGGAAAAGAGGAAGACCATGGAGGAGGTTTATGGATGTGGTGAGGAAAGACATGCAGGTAGTAGGTGTGAGAGAGGCAGATGTAGAGGACAGGGGGGTATGGAAACGGATGATCTGCTGTGGCGCCCCTTAATGGGAGAAGCTGAAAAAATATTATAAATATTAAATATTGTAAATAATATAGTATTCATTATTAGTTTATTTCTATTTATTTTTTGTCTTTATGTTAATGTGTGTCTAGTTATAATAGATTATTCTCTTTGTGTGTGTGTGTGTGTGTGTGTGTGTGTGTGTGAAAGGTCAATGACCCACACACACTCACTCACTCACTCTCACTTTCACAGAAATGAAACTTTCGTTGTTTCCAAGAAGTACGAAAGACGAGGAGTGTGTGTGTGTGTGTGTGTGTGTGTGTGTGTGTGTGTGTGTGTGTGTTGGGGGTAAATTACAGATGGGTGTTGGCTGCAGCTCACTGATATTTTTGTTCTACACTCCTTGAGTTTTCAATTCAGTACATTTTTTAAACATTAGATCCAGGAAGTTCATCACATTGATGATCTCATTAAATGATCTGAAGGACTCCCTGATTAACTGCTGTGTGCATGTAGAACTATCACTGTAGCTACCATTCCTCAGACATTCACTATTAAAGCTGAACCTATTACTGCTATACCAAGAACTTTAGCAACGTGAGTACGTTTCCTAAAGAAGCTAAAATTGTTAGCTGGAATAACATGCTAGCGGTTGATTTCTTTACATTTCTGTAGGAACCCTATAAATATTAACGGTGCAGATTTTACTATTTGGTGTCAAAAAAACTCTATAGAGGAAACGCTATAAAAAGAATTGATTATTTATTTTTCTTCTCTAGAATAACTGGGTGCCCAGGCGAGGAGATCAGGGCCCCAAGACGATCGAGCAGATCCACAAGGATGCAGAGATGGAGGCGCAGCGAGAACAAATTAAAGTCCAGCAGCAGCTTCTCTCCAAGAATAGTTCACGTGGAGGTGGAGGTGGTGGTGGTGGAGGAGGAGGAGGTGTTACCCTAGGTCCCAGAGGTGTCGGCTCTGCCTCACACCGGGGAAACCCACCACCAGATGACGGCTGGAACACGGTTCCCATCTCCACCAAGAACCGTCCGATTGACACCAGTCGCCTCAGCAAGATCACCAAGGTTTCATTTCCATTACAGCGAGAACCAGTTAATAATTAATAATGACTCGAGTGCGTGCTGCTGGTTGAGGAGTGAATGAGGGATGATTTCTCCTTTAACAAATTTCCCCATGCTGAAATGTTTTTCTGTAAAAAACTAAACAAAAAAAACAGCATTTAAATATAAAAGGTGAAGTAATTAGTGTTGTATTTTGCAGATGGCATGTTGACAAATCATTACAAATATTATTATTTTGACGATTTTTGTTTAAAAAATGCAGACAGTTTGTTCTTTTGTAATAATAGAATATATAATTAATTTAGTTTTGTATAATAGATATAAACATTAAAAACAAGCATTTGAACGTAGTGAAGTCGCAGTAAATCACGTTTAAAAACAGAAGTTACTGAAACCTGAGCAGCCCAACGAGTTTACTACCAACTTCATGATCGATTTTATTGATTAGTTGTTGCATCTCTAATATTTATTATATATTATTATTATATAACAACCTGCTATTCTGTATTTTGTCCCCTCTGATTTCACAGCCTGGAGCTATGGACTTTAATAACCAGCTACTTGCCCCCGGTGGCAAAGGATCATGGGGCAGCTGGGGCAAAGGGAGCAGTGGAGGCTCAGGGGCCAAACCAAGTGAGGCTGGTAAGTTGAATGGATGTTCTTATAATTCATAACATGGATATGACCAGATGTGTTTCTATTTTTTTTTTACATAAACATCTCTCTCTCTTACACACACACACACACACAAACACGCACACACACACACACAGAGGACTGTTTAAAAATTCCTAAGGCAGTTGTGAAAAATCTTCAGCGTTGAGAATCCTGAAGTAATAGTTATTTATTATGAAAGGATCTGTGTTTGCCTACACACACACACACACACACACACACATGATCTGTACTTAAATCTCTAAGATGTTTGGAACATCCTCCCTGCAGAATGAATCCAGAAACTGTGCATGTGTGTAGAAACGGATTCTGTTTGGCAGGCAGATGGTGTCTGACCAAATATTGATTTTAGATTTGGATTTCTTTTATTTATTTACATTCTCTTTTGTGTGCTTTGTGTTTGCAGCTCAGGATTCGGGTCGTCCGAGCACGCTGAATCGCTTCTCTGCGCTCCAGCAGCCTGCTTCATCCTCCTCATCTTCCTCAAACATGGACACAGACAGAAGAGTACCACAAAGGTCAAGGGTCATGCTTTTTTCCTCCCCCTCTCTCCTCCCCATGCTTTAATACCCTGTTTAATGAGGGTTCTAGGAGTCCATGGTGGACTGTTTCTTTAATCCCGCTTTATTTTCTCACACACACATAAACAGAAGCAGCTCAAGTCGAGAGCGCAGTGACCGTCTGGAGCGCGGTCCGGACAGGAACAGACCCGCCATCACTAAGCGAAGCTTCAGTCGAGACAAAGACGAGTGGGAGCAGAGGCCGGCCGAGATGGTGCGCAAAGTCGCTAGCATGACGGACGAGCGAGAACGAGCGAGAGAGCGTGAACGAGAGAGAGAGAGAGAACGAGCATCCAGCAAAGACACCGGTATTTTAATGGTTCATATGATGAAGAAATGAGAAATCTGACTGCTGAGCCTTCAGATCAGAACTTTAACAGCCAGACAGGCCACGCCCACAAGAGAGACAGACAGACAGACAGACATATATTTATTTATATATTCACCTTTAAGCTACAGTAAAGTAATGGTAACAAGGTTCTAAAAGAGAGTCAGCTAACCGTGTGTGTGTGTGTGTGTGTGTAGTGAGGAAAGAACCTGTCTCTACACCACCTCCTGCTCCATCTAAACCAGCTCTAAGCCCTGAAGACCTGGAGAAGAAATCCACAGCCATAATCGAGGAATACTTGCACATCAGTGACATGAAGGTACGTGCACACACACACACACACACATTCAATGCACATACAGGAATATTGTCTGAAAGTCTTAAATAAGGAAAAATTGGACACACTGTTCTACTTGTAAAATATTATATAATAGCTGCTGATGTAATGCGTGTGTGTGTGTGTGTGTGTGTGATGCAGGAGGCGCTGCAGTGTGTGACTGAGCTAAACTCTTCATCACTGCTCTACGTGTTTGTGAGGACAGGAATCGAGTCGACTCTGGAGCGCAGCACCATCGCCAGAGAGCACATGGGCTTACTGCTGCACCAACTGATTAAAGCTGGAACACTCTCTCCACAGCAGTATTACAAAGGGTGTGTGTGTGTGTGTGTGTGTGTGTGTGTGTGTGTGTGTGTGTGTGTGTGTGTGTGTGTGTGTGTGTGTGTGTGTGTATGTATATGTGTGTGTGTGTGTGTGTGTGGGCACCCAAATTCCCAAAAAGGATAGAAATATTGCAGATAAATAGTGTGTATGTGTGTGTGTGTGTGTGTGTGTGTGTGTGTATATAAAATACTTATTTGTGTGTGTGAGTTCAGATTGATGGACGTGCTGGAAGTGGCTGAGGACATGGCTATTGATGTTCCTCATATCTGGGTTTACCTGGCTGAGCTCATTGCTCCCATCCTGCATGATGGTGGGATTCCCATGGGCTCCCTCTTCAGGTGTGTTCACAGGTCACAGTGCCCCCATTCTTTGGGTACATGAACATGCAGCATTTTTTTTTTTTTTTTTTTTTTTTTTTTTTAAATAACTACTTTGTTTTCTTTGTCTTCTGACCTACAGGGAAGTGTCTAAGCCTCTATTACCTACTGGCAAAGCTGGAGATCTGCTGGCACACATCCTCACCCTGCTCTGCAAAGGAATGGTACGTCTCCTGTGTGTGTGTGTGTGTGTGTGTGTGTGTGTGTGTGTGTGATGGAGAATATAGAGGTATTAGATATACAAGATATATAAGATATTAATCTTCTCTGGATGTCTGCAGAGCCATAAGAAGGTTGGAACCCTATGGAGGGAAGCGGGTCTTAGCTGGAAGGACTTCCTGTCTGAGGATGAAGATCTCAACAAGTTTGTGACTGAGAAGGTTTGATAAAAAATAAACACTTTTTAAATACCTCCATCGTTTATTTGCTTCTTAATAACAGAGGTGTGTGTGTGTGTGTGTGTGTGTAGGAAGTGGAATTCACAATGGATGAGGAGTGTGTGAAAGTTGGTAGCAGTAGGAAATCTTTGAGTGTGGAAGAGATCTCCAAACAGTTGGACCAACTGCTGCAGGACAAATGTGACAACCAGCGTATATTCAACTGGGTGGAGGTATTGCAGACTGTCTGTGCGTGTGCGTGCGTGTGCGTGTGTGTGTGTTAGAAAGTTATTGATGCCACCTTTTGTTGTTTCTCAGGCAAACCTGGATGAGCAGCAGGCTTCATCAAACGCCTTTGTGCGAGCTCTAATGACCTCCACATGTCAGGCTGCAATCATCTGTGAGTCACACAACTCCTCCTGTCATACCCGGTTTAGTCACACACACACACACTCACACACATCCAGCGTACATTTCTAATCTCTCTCTCCCCCACACAGGTGAAACACCATATAAAGTGGATACTGGGGAGATTTCCCAGAGGGCCAAGCTGCTCCAGCGCTACATTAAGGAGGAGCAGAAGGAGCTGCAGGCGCTTTACGCATTACAGAGCCTCATGGTGAAGTTGGAACAGCCTCCAAGTGAGTGTGTCTCTGTAGTGTGTGTGTGTGTGTGTGTGTGGACACCTAATTGGGTGTGTCCTAATATTGTAATGAGTATAGCCACGTTGGGTCAAAGTGGGAATTTGGGGAATTTAAAATTTATTTTTGAAGTGAGATGACTGCATGTGTTTGTAAAAAATCCATGAGTCCAAGGAGACAGGAAATCTCACCCCGGCATCTACTGTATTAAATACAAACATCTCCCTGAGGGTTTAGCTGTTGCTAACACTAGCTATGACTGTCACTTAGTGTCTGTTTAAAAATACAATAAAATGGTGAACACTCGGGGTGTGGAAGCAGCATCATAGCGAGAGTGTGTCGGTCTAAAAAGAAAATGTGACATCAGCCTTGTGTTTATGGAGGCAGGGGCTTGTGTGTATTTTCGGGATAAGCCCCGCCCATCTTTAAATCTGTAATAAATCAATGGATTTATTTTATTGGTAGATTAACTAGCTGCTCACCATGTGTGTGTGTGTGTGTGTGTGTGTGTGTGTGTGTGTGTGTTTTTAATAGACTTGCTGCGGATGTTTTTCGACGTGCTCTACGATGAGGACATCATTAAGGAGGACGGCTTCTACAAGTGGGAGTCGAGTAAAGATCCAGCTGAGCAGCAGGGGAAAGGCGTCGCCCTCAAATCAGTCACCGCCTTTTTCACCTGGCTCCGGGAAGCCGAGGACGAATCAGATAATAGCTGAAACCCCGCCTCCTTTAACAATTTTACAGGAGTCGAAACGATGCGTTTTGGAATTGGAAACTTTTTGGATCTTTTTTTTGGCGTTATGTTGACGAATCTTTTTTTTGTTTTAGATGAAAGAAAACAGTTGATTTATATAAAAAAGAATTGACGAGGATAAAGGCGATGATGTTCCGTTATGGTTTCAGCAGTTCCTGACATCGGCTTGGCGTCGCTGTAAATCTCACACTTTGCTCATGACGTGTTCCTACAGCGACGTGACGATCGGAAGCTGCTCAGAGCTCACGATATTTGTTTGTAACTCTTGGAGTGTCATGTGGAGACGAACTCTTTACTCTGTGCTGGAGAATGAAGTGCTGTGCTGATTTTCTTTTTTTCCCTCCGTCAGATTTTCTCACCTGAGCAGGTGACATCAAGTCCAAAATCCAGAGCTGTGATTGGGTGTTTTTTTAATTATTATTGAGACCTGCTTCCTGATAGCTCTGTGTAATGCAAAAAAAAAAAAAAAAATGTCAGAGTGTGAACTTTGACCTTTTTTCTGCTGCTGCTGCTGCTGAGGGGGTGACGTTACACTAACAATCACCCTGAACTTGTCTGATTTCACTTTTGTCCACAAAAACGCTGGTTTACTGAATCCGTGTGAATCGTGTAGTGCATTTTATAAAACAGAATCAATACTAAAACGTAGAAAAAATTCTCAGCGCTTGTTTGAAGGGAGGAGGAGTGTAAGAACGGCGAAAATGTTAAACATCTAAAGGAATAACAAGAGAAACCGATGGGGACGGTGTGAGATGTTTCCTCTATCGTACCGCGTTTCAGGAGAGTCCTGTAAATATTTAGTTTTTTGATTGTTTTTGTTTAAACTTTTCAATAATAAAATAATGCTAACTTTAATAGTGATGATTGTTTTTTCTGGTTTTTTATCTCCTTTATTCCAAATTATTGTTTATTTCTACGCATTTTGAAAACCTTTTACATCGTATTAGATTTATTTCAATCCATAACGTGGCGTTTTCACGTCTGAAACGTGGTCAACATGTCGAATGAGTTTTCCCTCTGATCTGTTTGTGTGTGTTTAAAAATAAATATCCCAGTTTAGAGATCAACACCTCCTGCAGACGGACGGACAGACAGGAAAGGAACAGGACACGAGTGTTCAGGTGAGTGTTTATTCATTATACAAAAATGTAAAGTTAAATTTATTCAGAGCACCAAACATTCTGGACAGTCTGAAAGTCACCAGGACAGTAAAATGTGTGTGTTTTTGATTAGACCAAATTCTGATGATTTTCTTTATACACACCGGCCGCATCAAGATGAAGTTCTACTTTGACTTTAAGAGACTACGAGTCTGAGTCATGAGTTTATTCAGATGTGACCGTATTGTGTTTAAGAACAGTTGAATTGAATTTACTTCTTTTCCTCTGATGGAGAATTAACAGCGCAGTCGTGCTCCAGCTCACTGGAGTAGATTAGACGTGACCAGGAGACGGTTTAGGATCAGATCATTTGTTGAATCTGGGTATAAATATTAAATCCCATCATTATGAGGTGTAGATGATGGAGATGATGTGCTGGAAGTAATCCCATCTCAGCTCTGGATCTTGGTTTTCTCTGCGGTTGCAGACGGAGCTGCACGTGGATCTCCTTCACGATGAGTTCCTATGGTTCAGGCTGTCTCGGCTGCCCAGAAGTTTCTGTAGCTCTGTTGCCCCTGGAGTCGCCGTCTTCCTGAGCCTGGTGCTGCTCTCTCTGAAGCAGGACATCGGGGGGTGTGTTCTCGCTCCGGCCGACTTCACTGAAGTCTCAAAGCCTTGCCGTAGCTACCATACAAAGGAGCAAACACAAAGTCATAGATATTTCAAGCTACAGATGATATTTTAATTCTCTGATTCTCAATTTCTAGCTCGTCTCAAAGATTTGAAGGTGTGAAGAAGGTGCAGAGACAGAACCTGAGAACCAGCAGAAGGAGAGGGTTCTGAGCTTTGTGAGCAGAAGGTTCTGCAGGTCTCTGTATGTTGTGTACTTCACATTACTCACCTCTTGATGTGACACGACTCCGATGAGTCTGCCGGCGCTGGTGACGTAGGCATGGTCCAAACCCAACATGGCGAAGATCTTGTGGATCTGAAGATGGAGAAAGAAAAATGTGATGTTTTCAGTGAAACATCTGATGAAGCTTTGTAGCCCAGGGATTTCTTTTAACGCACCTTTTGCAGTGAGGTTCGTTCAACGATCTGTACAGACGCAGGGTCGATCTTACAGAGGTCGAAGTTGATCTTCTCGTCAAGCTGTTGCTCTTCCCACCTAATTATCTGGAACCAATGAGAGCCAGATGTTGTCAAATGTTTAAAAACAGAGTGAAATAATGCCACCTAGTGGACCCAAATGAAATAGATTCTATATTTGTAATCACCAGCTGTTCCTTCTCTTTCTAAGATTTTGTCCTGGTGACTATATTTGTACCTGAGCACCAAAGAGTCCAGTAGAAATCAATGTCTAAGCAATTGATTAAATTTGACAGCTTAATATATGCTATGAACAAATCTTCAGAGCTTTCACCTCATTCATGGTCATGCGCTCTTCCACATCTGGATCTTCTGCATCCTAGATGGAGAGAAGTGTTCCTGGTTATTTGTAGCATTTGGAAATCAACTAAGAGATGAAACGTGACCTGCTGAAGGAGACTGGATCTGAACACTGGAGCTCTCTTACCTCTACATCCACTCTGGTATGAGGACAGATGAGGCTCTTCAAGGTAATCTCTGGTTCTTGGAAACCTGAGCAAAACAGAGATGGTTGGTAAATGTAATCAGACATTTAAAAAAAAAAAAACACTTGTTCAAGAATCTACACCAGGGGTCTCCAATCTTTCCCAGAAAGGGCCGGTGTGGGTGCAGGTTTTCATTCCAACCAATCAATGGTCACACCTGATAGTCATTGAAAATGAAGATCATTAGATTTGAACAGGTAGGATTTGGTGTGGACTTGCTTGGTTGGAATGAAAACCTGCACCCACACCGGCCCTTTCTGGGAAAGATTGGAGACCCCTGATCTACACCAATCTCCATGGAAATGTCATCATCCTTCACCCAGTACAATAAGCGAGGACTAAAGAAACGCGGAAAAAGATTCTTCAAGGTTCTCCTGGGCATCAAGTTCAGCACAGTGGTGCATTTCAGTTTCTCCAGATCCACACAAAAAACAACCGAGTGTTTAAGATCTCACATTTACCCAAACTAATACTTTTGGTAGGCATGGAGTTATTCTATATCTTGGAGATCAACAGTGCAGTCCTTCCACAGTGCAGCTGGTGCACAGGAACACCATCGTGGTTTTATCTGCACGTTGTAGGCCAGGAGATCTTTTGAGCTTTTTGGTCTCTACCATCATGAGTATATCGAACTTGCTTTAATTTGGAACTGCATGTTGTAGCTCTTCAAGAGAGGTTTGTGATCTACCACCACAACAGTTATTCAAACTTGATGCACAGGAGAAACCCTACATAAAAAAATGTGACCCACAATGAGTACCAAGCAGTAGTCAGGAGAAGAAAACCACCAGAAAGCCCCAGTTGCCTGCCGACCTCTGTTATGATTAAAAGTTTAGTGGAGGCCCTGGATCTGTCCTGAGCATCTGGAGATCCACCAGGGCAATCGTGCTCCAGCTTGTGTGCAAGTATGAGAAAGAAGAAGAAGCATCTTGATCATGATGATGGTAAAAACCTGCTCAAGTTGTAGGGCTGTTGCTGTGCTTTATCTGTACTAGAATGTTTGTTTGTGTAGGATGTGTGTGAGACACTCGTCTGGTGTTGTACCTCTCTCTGTTAGCAGTGCTTTAGAAGAGCTTCCTTCTACACAGGTCTGAAAGGTATTACACAGTGTCATTGTTTTAGTTCCTGGGTGAGTTTTTATAAAGAAATATTTGGAGTGAAGTTAGAAGGAGAAGACAAACATGTGACCCTACAAAGAGAAATGTCTTCTACAGAAGTTATTTCGGTTCTTGGGTTCTTCATCCAGTTTTCTCTAATGTGACTTTAATTAGTCAAAAACATCAGACTTTCCTTCTTCTGGAAGCCTGAAATATTTGCTTTACTACCAAACAACCTGCTTCTGCTCTGGAGACAAAGACTTTCATTTAAGACCTCAATCACCAATTCATTATTGTCATTTTCTTCCTGAAGTGGTTGAGGTCCAGCTGTCAGCGATGATCTTCCAGAAACTCATCACATAAACTTAAGTCTCTCAAGGAACAATATCATGAAGTTTTTTTTCCAGAGTGAATTCAGCAGATGTTTTGTCTTCACGTTCAATCTCACCTTTCTCGTGGCTTTGGCATCATCTTCATGGGCTCCAGACTCGCACTGCACCTGATGACTGAGGTGTTCGAGTCTCCGTCTGCGGCTCAGCTGATTGGACAGCAGCGTCTGCAGTTGAGCGCGCTCAATAGAACCCAGCAGGATCATTGAGTCTGTGGAAGAACCGGAGACAGAATCTAAGAAGCATAAAGACATCGCTGCCTTTCCACTGATTACAGGATGTCGGTCTGACAAGCGCCCCCTGGTGGACGTACCTTCAGACTTCACTAACGGGAGGGTTCTCAGTTTATTGAGCAGAATGTTCCCCAGGTCTCTGTAAGTGGAGCCAAGTGTGATGTACTTCACGTTTTTCCGCATGATGTTCTCCACAGTAATTCCAGACTTTCTAAATGGGGATAAACAGATTATAGATGAAACTTTTACCCAGGCTGCATTATTGGATGAAGAGAGAGATCTTGATGGACACTCACTCCTTGTCATCCCACGTGGCCTCTACGGGATATGGAAGTTTCCTGATGCGTATGAGTGCATCATACAGTGACGGCTGCAGACTTTGGGCTACGATATTGGCCACTATTACAGAAAATATAATTGGGAAAAGAAAGTTGATCTGACCGGTCAACTCGAATACGATCATGGCCGTGGAGATGGTGTGAGTGGCTGCACCAGACATCGCTGCTGCTCCTACATGCAGACAAGAAGAAACAAAAGTACATGATTCTGCAAGAGGCAGACGTTTCCCTGTAACACACATGTAATCTGTGTGTGTGTGTGTGTGTGTGTGTGTGTGTGTGTGTGTGTGTGTTACCTGCTACAGCGTAGCTTCCTGGTATTACAGAGTAAACAGTGCCGTTTGAATGAACTCCTTCAGGTAAGACCACAGCTGCCACCTCACCAACCAATCGGCCGAGACCTGCACCTAATCTCACACACGCACACACACACAATTTACTTCCTTATACTTTATTTCTATCACTTTCTGGCCACTTCATCATCCGTGAATGATGCAGCTGGTGATCTCTCTCTGTTGAATGTTAAGAAGCCGAAGCTGGCAGGCCGTAACCGTAACCGCACTCACCGATAACGAAAGCAGGTACAAAAGCTCCACAGGGGAGAGGCATGGAGATGGCCACCGCTGACATGAAGAACTGAACACAAATATTAGATTTTAATCTAGAGTTCTCTAACAAGTCCTAATGTGGTTAAAATATTTAATTTATAAATGTCCTGACCTTCATGATAACCGAAATGGTGAGCGTGGCAAAGACGCCGACTCGCGGGTGTTTCCACGCCACAGAGTGATCCGAGTGATCAAAATGGTCACCTTGGAGATGTTTATACCAGGTGTGGTTGTCAAAAAGTGCCAGGAGAGTTTCCCTCTGAGTGAGCTGTACAGAAGGTGCTGTTATTCTCTTACAGGAAGAGTAAAAGTATGGAAGTGTGTGTGTGTGTGTGTGTGTGTGTGTGTGTGTGTGTGTGGCTGGCTGTTACCTCGCCTGCCATGAACTGTCCAAATCCAGGAGGAAAGGTCAACGTGGCGATGACCAGTGTGATTATAGCAGGATACAGCACACGACTACACACACACACACACACACACACACACAGAGCATACTTTCACAAAACAATAAAATGTGTAAATTCAGGTTTACTTTCAAAAATTTGGCTTTGTGAAGACCAGTGGCAAGATGTTGAGAAGTTCAGGTCAATGTTCACCCAATCCAAAACTGAATTATAACCTAATTATTTATAGCTGCAGTGTGACTCCATGTAGTTCGTATGTATAACTGTAGAATTATAAATGATTGTGGGTATATGAAGTTCAAGAAAATATATTAAAAGTTCAGGCCGTTTGTTGCCAGTAGCGATAATGAACAATTCTGCCTCGTTTTTGTGTAACTGCTTGTCACAGTTTAATTGTGTGTAAGATTATAGCTGTTATTTGTGTAGACCTACACAATAGGTTTCACCTTCACATCTTCTGTTTGAAGTGTGAATGGAGGAAAATAAAGACACCCCTGTGTATGTCTTGATCTTCCACTTACACTTTGTGAATTTTGGACAAATCTGAGAACATCAAATTATCACCTTAAAATCATAGGCTAACCCCATTGGTTGAAAAAATGTTCTCTGATCTTTATTAGGTAGGAAAAAGTCTAAATATCGTCCTCCTATCAAACAAAACATGATATGAGCTGCTGCATTTCATCATATTTAAGAAAATATTAGATATTAAAGCCATTGTTTCCAGTAGCTACAGTGGAGGATCTCCATATTTAATTCAAGATCCCGGACGTTGTTACTGATCACTAACACAAACCAGGCTGAAGGTGATTTATCACAACACTCACGTCTTCACAAGGAACTTGCTGATGCGTCGGGGGCTCCTGATAAAACGCACCATGGTGCTATTCATGAAGACAAAAAATGCTCCAAAAAGTCCACTTAGAATCCTAAAGACACAGCAGGAGGATTTAATACACAACTTTTTCTTTTTAGCATAACTAATAATCATTGTGTTCACATTTTTATTTTATACAATCTACCTCATTTCATTATTATTTCTCTCTTATCTTGCAGTTATATGACGGTTAAACGGCACAAGAGAAAACACATACCCCAGGACACCGAAGGCCAGAAACTCTTTGAG
Source organism: Silurus asotus (assembly GCA_024362625.1). Classification (NCBI taxonomy): domain Eukaryota; kingdom Metazoa; phylum Chordata; class Actinopteri; order Siluriformes; family Siluridae; genus Silurus; species Silurus asotus. The sequence continues at coordinate 156,707 of MU551552.1, read as the reverse complement.
CTCGTATGGAAATTCCAGACGGAAATCAGTGTTAAACAGTGGAATAATTCCCTCTGTAAAAAAACAAAACATTTTAATTAGTAACAGTTATGGATTTTTCTAAATGCTAAAAAACAGACAGTCGAACAGTAAAACAGTCGAACACAGAAATACAGAAATTTAGTTAATTACAAATAAAAATAGTTCTGCAGATTAGAAATTATTGAAATTCTTTTGAAAGATGGAGTCTATATGAATTAATTGTATAAACACCGTTGTATCCGCTCCAGACAGGTAGGATTCTGAAGATGACGGCGCTGATCGTAGCAGCCACGTAAGCTTTCCAGTAACACTGCACCATGTAGAATGATGTGGCCACTTCTATACTGTACAGAATTCCTGCAACACACACATTTTCAGCACAATGCTATCGTATTGCGTAGCTCCTACTGATGCACACACGCTTTCTTCTCACCTCCAATGGGAGATCCGAAGCAGCAGGCGATTCCAACAGCAGTTCCAGCGAGCAGCAGCTCAATGGCTTCAGACTCGCTCTGGTTTACACACACACACACACACACACACAATTTCACAACCATAATAGTCATTAGACTGAATGTTGATTAGACATAATATCTAGCAGAACTTTGTGATTTATTGTACACTTAAATACTTATATTTGTAATTCTGTAATTAAATCATTTAAGTGCATTGTTTCTAAACATGAACACACAAACTGCAATAAAGTTGTTTGTCTGTTTTTTATGATCGAATATGTTTACATTTTACCTCTTTAGCACCGCTGATGTATGTCCTGAAGCGGCCGAGTTGTGCAGCACAGATGCTTCCAATGTGCACAAAAGGACTCTAAAAAAAGATTAACACAAAGATACAAGACTTTACCAATAAGTACACTGCACACTGGTACATCAACAAATACCATCACAGCTACATGTGATTGGCACAGTCACATGTGGGTCATTCATGTGGTTGTGGCACAATCACATTTCCTGATATTACATGTGGTGTGTAGATGTGAAATATGTTGCATCAGTACAATAGCATGTATGGTGTAGTTGGTGTAGTTCTGATATAATCACATGTAGCTGTAATATAGTATATTTTGTGTGCATGCGGTTATATCTCAGCATGTTTTGACTGCCACATTACATTGCAGCTACATTATATTTTATCACAGCTACATATAATAAACCATGAATAATATTAGTTACATGTTATAATATTACAACTAGATATATTACAACTAAGTTATATTACAAATACATATAATATCACAGTTACTTGTTACTATATCACAGCTACTTATAATTCATAGTTTATATAATTTCGTAGCTACATGATCTAGTAACCTGAACCTCATACCTCAGGTTTAAAGTGTGGTTAAAAAAAAACATAAAGCACATTCCTATGTAAATCACCTCCATAACTAGGATTGGAGAACATCACTTTTACCCAAAACACAATAATTTATTTTGTGAAAAATCACTGTTGTCTGATCTATCCCAAACTCACAGAGTGCATCAGGGAGAGTGAGCTGAACACAGTGTTCTATCACACTCCAAACCGGAGATAAGAAGTGACGTTTTTACTAAAACAACTTACAATTATATTACAAGTAGTACAGTACTAGATATCTCAGGTTCTGTTTATTACAGAATAACCAAAATCATTTTCTTATTATAATTTGACCTCCATAACATACTGTGTATCTGAGCAGGATTGTTTTGTGTGAAAAAATCACTTGTCTAATTTTCCCAAAATTCTGTGTGTGTGTGTGTGTGTGTGTGTGTGTGTGTGTGTGTGTGTGTGTGTGTGTGTGTGTTTATACCTCTTTTCCGAGAGGCATGCCACTGCCCAGGGCGCAGGTCAGACCCACCAATTTGGCCAGCAGAGTGTTGAGGCTGAGGTGATCTTTAACCATCACTCCTTTTACAATCGTCTTCATCTCTGGGATCCCGGATCCTGCAAGAGGTATCAGTGTCTATAATACAGCATATCTACACATCACATAAACTACACATCACAGACACACTACACATCACATAAACTACACGTCACATAAATTACACATCTCAAACACACTACACATCACATAAACGACACATTACATAAACGACACATCACAAATATACACACACCATATCCAGTTGTATTATATTTATGACAATTGTCAAACAAACTGTTCCTATGTAGTGTGCACAAATGTTTACTTATTTTAGAGAGATATGAACTATAGTGTGTGTGTGTGTGTGTGTGTGTGTGTGTGTGTGTGTGTGTGTGTGTGTGTACGTGTACCTGCTGCTTGTGGTCCTATGAAGTAAGTAAATGCTGCAGAGAAACAGATCAGCAGTACAGGGATTGAAACCCAGGCCAGATACTGCAAGAACATGTTATAATGCGCCATTGCATACAGCTTCCTTGTACCTAGATGGAATAGTACACACACACACACACACACACACACACACACACGTCCGTGACTAATTATACAATTTCAGCTTATCAGGCAATATGTTTTCAATCATTTCTTATAATTTGTATACATAATTCAAAAATTAATTAAAATAATAAATTATTATTTTATAAATAAGCTATAAAACAAACATTTGAGGTTTTTTTATTTTAAGCTCTTCATAATACAAATGAAAGAAAATATTGTTTAATTCTATTATTATAAACTAACACAATATTAAGCTTTAATTTTGTATTATTTATTAATTAGTTTAATTCATATTTCACTCAGATTAAAGCTTTTTCTGCTTTTATTCCGGTTCTAACTGGTTTATTTTTACACACACACACACACACACACACACACACACCATGCAGGCCTAAGTCGATCCCAAAGTCCATAGCCCAGCTGAAGAATCCTGGGATGAAACCTAACAGGATTAGGAGGATCCATTCTTCACCGATGTGCCAGAGCAGGAACGTCCTCCACCGTGACTTCCCTGCACGCATACACACACACACACACACACACACACACCACCTTTCATTACCCACAATGCACCACATGAACCAGACTACATGATCACTACTCTAGGTGTGAGATTTAAGACCAAGAATCCTGTATAAAAATAAGTTACACAGAATCTGCATAAATATTTACTCAAACATTTGAAAGGTCCAAACTGTAATTTACACAATATGTAAAATAATCGTTTCTTATTCAATAATTTTATTGCTATATAAAGTCATTTACATTTATCTTCTTATTTTATTTTATATAAATTCTTGTGATTTTATTTGTTGCACTGATTAATGCAAAAGTTCATTTTATTTGCTTTTGCACAACAGATAAACACTCACGTGTAGATGTTTTGCTGGACTCCATTAACTGTCTTTGCCTTGTAAGACTTTGCCTGAACCTGCTTCCATCTTCAGTTTCATCTTTACAGCCGTAAATCTGTCCAACACACACAAACACGCGTCACAATTCCTATAAAACCCAAAACAGGAAGAGAAAAATGATCTCACGGAACAGAGGACCACTGAGGCAGGTCCCTCACTGCCCCACGGAGAAGCAACGAGTACAACAGGTAACAATAACAACACTGCTGTCAGAGATCAAATAATTTGTTCCAGGTTTTTATTTTAATATTCATTCTAATGATAGATGGAGAAGGTGGTGGTGATTATTGAGTGAATAAAGATGAAGATCAGAAGTGCATGTGCAACACACCGGCCTTGTTACCACGAGCCTGGTTTATGATCGTAATCATTATGTTTACTATCATAATTTACAGTAAACAAAAACACTGTGTGGAAAACATCTAAAACATCTAAAACATCTGAGCTGCTAAACTACAGATTGGATGACTTTCACACGACACTTTCACACATTCTTGGAAATTGTGTGTGTGAAGTAAATGCATTTGCTCCACTGGACATCAGCACCAATAACACTTCAGAGAACTGGTTTGAGAACATCAGCTGGTCCAGGAGTAAACACACACACACTACTCAGAAATCCACACATGAACACAAATCCAGAATGTGAATGTTCTAGATATCGTAACTAATCTTTAATACTTCCTGTGCAGACGTTTTATGCAGGTTAACTTTCAAAATAAATTTATTTTTATTGATGAACAAAATCAAAAGTAAAAGAAGAGAAATCAAAATCAAATTAATATTTGGAGGGAAATCCATAGCCTCCAAAACAGCATCACTTCTTCTACACTTGCACTCAGCTTTGAGGACACCATTAATCCTGAACACATCTCCAACTCCATTTGCAGAAATTCTGCTCTAAACCTGCAGAAAACCTTTGCTGAATAATAAGGGTCTGCAGACAACAGTGAAACCTGGTAAACATCCTGCCTTCTTCTACAGATACTTCAGATTTTCCCTCATCAGTCCAGAGCACCTGCTATTTTTCTGCCCCCAGTTCCTCTGTTTTCATGCAGACTTGAGTAGCCTTGTTTGGGTGGTCAGATTTGTCCAGACCGGAGATGGTGCACCTGAGTCCTACTGGTTTCCTTCAGTTCTCTGCTAATGAAACTGCTGGCTGCTGGACATCTTCTGATGGTGTCTTGCATCTGCTGCAGTAAGTTTTCTTTTTTTGACCACTTCTTTAAAATAGCTTGAAGAGCATATCTTAACATAAAACCTCCACACCCTCACCTTATTAGCAGTTTGGTTCCTCACCCAGTTGGAAGCTCCTACACAGCTGTTTCTGTTTCACATCATGTACTACATGTGCAAGTCTGCACATGATGGGGTTCGTCTGAACGCTCCAATCAGAGAGACATTTTACCTAAAACTGCAACGCACCCTCTCTTTATAGCAGCAAGTGAAATAGTAATGGCACCCTCTGACTGCACACACACACACACACTATCTCTTTACTCACCACTCCCTGTTCAGACTGAAGTGCAGACTTTTCTCCAGGTTCCTCAGAAGCCATGAATGTTAACCGCTCACACACTTACACACACACACACACACACACACACACACTCAGACTTCAGCAATGTCACACAGCATCTCAAACACGGCGCTGGTCCACTTTATAGGCCACAGAATCACTGAAGTGTTGGACTGAGGCGGGACGAAGTTTAGAGGCGAATCAGAGTTCCAGTTTTCTGCTTTCCAAACATCTAATTTTAGTTTTTCTCTCAGAAATCACCAGTGGACTGAGTGTGTAGCCTAAACAAAGATTTAACTCGTACACCACCAGCGTGTGTGTGTGTGTGTGTGTGTGTGTGTGTGTGTGTGTGTGTGTGTGTGTGTGTGTGTACACAGCATTAACATTATATTATGTGCATGAATTAAAGATCATTTTACCCATAAAGGAATTTTTATACCACATATACTAT
>MU551552.1:114950-147754 GCA_024362625.1 Silurus asotus | reverse complement strand
TTTTTTTAGGGGGTTTATCTTTTGTTCTAGACAGCTACTAGCACAGCGAGAACTTTGCTATAAACAACAAAACAATTGAAGAAGCTCTAACATTACCTGAAGCGAGGTTTGAACCCCTGCTCCAGATATCAGCAAGCACCAGTCTTAACTTACTGAGCCACCAGCCATCACATAGCAAGAGAGGTTTTTTAGGGGGTTTATCTTTTGTTCCTCACCGTACACAGCCAGATATCAGTGTAGAGAGAACGTTGTAATAAAAACAAAAGGTTTAGAGAAGCACTGGAGTAAGCTGAAGCAGGACTTGAACCAGGGACACAGGTAATGAAGAGCAGCAGTCTTAACCCCCTGAGCTGCTTTTCTGCCTCAGGGGTGGAGTATGGGTTCTAATCAGCTGCACTGGAAAAATAATAAAATGATGGTGTTGCACTGAGCTACAGATGTGAAATGCTTTTGGCTCAGCAGGTTTTCTGAATAGTTTCTCATAAATATTGATGGAGCCACATCTCACATACTTCAGCTCTACAAACAAACACAACTCCCAAAGAAGTTGGAGGCCTGGTTCAGGTGATGAAACTTTCTTTCTTTAGGCATCATTTATGTTACCTGATCTGGTGAACTTCCAAGTGGCTTCAGGTTCTGGTTTAGGTGATGTAAATGTCTGTCTGTTGGTACTGAGGGTTTGAGCTCTGCTTCAGATGATGTTACATGGATTAAACAGGATCCATGTCCAGGAGAATTCCTTCTGTTTTCTGCAATGGTCTCCCCAGTCAGAAGATATTAATTCTATAAAACATCTTCACAATATGGCAGAACTGGAGATTTAGAGCATGCAGTTGACAAATCCAAGGCAAATACGTGATGGACCACGATCAAAAAATGTTTCCAGATCCTTGTGGAGATCATTTCTGAGAGTAGAAACTTCAGCCATCTATATTATATAGTTTTCCTTTAGTGCTCAGTGTGGATATGATTATTGAGTTGTGTGTGTTTATACATTACACATATCATTCTTTCTTCTAGTGTGTGTGTGTGTGTGTGTGTGTGTGTGTATACATATTATATTTATCTTTATCCTTATAACTTTTTCATACTTTATAGTCAGATTATATTTTGATATAATTTTATACTTCATTTCTACGTTCTCACACTGTATGAATGTTTATTTGACAAAACAAATTCTTGCAGGAATATTAAAGTTCATTTGCTCATCTACTGAGCTTGCAGGCTCGGGGTGGGAGAAAGAGGAGACAAGTGACTGGTTTACAAAAAACACCACTGAGTTTATTCAGCCGTAAACACGCCTTCACAATTTACTGTGAATTTTCAGTGTTTAAATCTGAACACAGGTGCAGGCACACACACACACACACACACACACACACACACACACACACACACACATACACATACACATACACACACATACACACAGCTCAGTTTTTCTCTCTCTCTCAGCTCTTTTCTTCTCCTTCTCTTTATTCTTTAGCCCCGCCCACTGGAACAGAGAAAATTAATAGATAAATGAGAAATGTGTGTGATTCCCACCGCAAGTGTTCTCAAGCTGCACCCTCCATTCACAAACCGCCACTCAAACACACACACACACACACACACACACACACTTTAAACAGGTTTAAGACCCTGATAAGCAGGAAAACACCTTAAAAGAGAACATCACATACACTCTCATTCTGTCACAAGTAGATCCATTTTTCCAGACAAACAGTGTCACAATCACAGAGACTTCCAGATTTAGACCACCAGCCTCTGGGCTCAGGGGAGAACCTTTACCATGAAATCCAACACAATACTGTAGATCTCATAGAACCTTTTAAAACGAGCGCCACAAAAACATTCATCAATCAATCATGCACTATTGTGCCCTCTAGTGGAATAACAGAAACATGCTTCTCCCACTGATAATATTAAAACTCATTCATTCCTACACTTTATTACACTGTGCTTCATTAACATCAAAGCTTTTCTTCTGAGATTGTGGAAAAAAGATGCAACCAAACAGTTTCTGGTACAGTATAATTATTTTATTTTTTCAAAAAGTCAACTGCTTATCTATCTATCTATCTATCTATCTATCTATCTATCTATCTATCTATCTATCTATCTATTCCTCTCTATTTGTCTTATAGGTTGTAGACAGGGGCAGGAGCATCATGTCCCTATGACAGGAGCTTTCAGGACAAGGACAGGACCAGACACATGTAGTTCTCTGGACAGAAGCTGGAGATTGTCATCTTCTGAGCAGGAAATGGAGAGAACATTGTTGGCCACAGGATTGCAGGATCTGGATGGGGGCAGAAGTTTGTGCCTCAACACAAGTACTTAATGAATGTGTTAGTAAATGAGGAAGAAAGAAACACATCTAAACTGCTGTTGTTAATAAAATACTGATATACTGTAAGTTTATAATTGTTTTAAGGGGAATTGTGTCAGAACTCAAACTGACTGAACTTCCAACAACACTGACTGAACTTCCCTTCACCTGCTCCTTACACACTCCTACCTTTCACTTCACCTCCATCAGTTCAGCTTCAGGTGGTCAGCAAGCTGCATCTATTTCAGTCCACATGCACATTAATCCGGATCAGTCTGCACACTGCATGTTGGTGTGAAAACGCTCTCCGTGTACACGAAATGAAATGAAAGTTTGGAAAGAAACGCGTTTAGCGATGTTTCATTTCAACAGCTAACTGCAATTACAGAGAGCAAGGCGAAGCCCCGCCCACCATGTATCTTATTGGATAGTGCGGTCTAAGCCAGCCTTATTATACTCTCTGATTGGCCAATGCAAATCCAATTCAAACTAACCAGTTTATCTCCGGTCACTCATGTATCTGTTTCTCCACAAGGGGGTGCAGGAGAGCATTTTTTTGTGGTTAATATTTTCATGCAATGCAAAAATAACTTTAATATATAGAAATAGATGTGTAAATAAATACAATGTGGTCTTCATTTTTCATCTGCTTTATTTAGGATAATTTTGTAATCACAAGTTTATAAACCCCAAGCAGCTGCTCTGTGGGAAAATTTACTCTTAAACCATTTGACCAGGATTTAAATCTGCAGCCTCTCAATTTATAGACAAAGTTCAACCAGATGAACCACAGGATCTGTTTTGTACTTTATGCTTCATCACATAGAATTAATGTGTGCGTGCACTTGTGTTCAGGCCTCCAACCTCTTTGGGAGTTGTGTTTGTTTGTAGAGCTGAAGTATGTGAGATGTGGCTCCATCAATATTTATGAGAAACTATTCAGAAAACCTGCTGAGCCAAAAGCATTTCACATCTGTAGCTCAGTGCAACACCATCATACTGGTGGCTCAGTGGGTTAAGACTGATGCTTAGTGAGATCTGTAACTGTGGTTCAAGTCCTGCTTCAGGTAACACCATCACACTGACTGTTTTACTCTTTATAACTGATGTCTCTCTGCACTGGATGTGGTGTAGAACGAAAGATAAACCCTGTAAATAAAAGCAGAGACACCAGGCAGCTCTGATAGCTCAGTGGGTTAAGTGTCGATACCCACTGCGGGTACTGAACCTCGGTTCAAGACCGCCACTGAGCAGCAGGTGCTGTGCTTGGGTGGGACTGTAAAATCCGGCAGAAAGAAAGAAAGAGAGAGAAAGTCCGGTCTGTCCCACCTGGGCCTCCTGGAGAGGTGAAACAGGGGGTTATGCTGCTCTGGGCTCTCTCTTCTTTTTTTATATATATATATATATATATATATATATATATTGTGGTTTTATTTTTACTTACTTTTTTTTTTTCACTTTATTTTTTTTATTTTATTAATTTTTTTACTTACACACTTTTTCCCCTCTCATGTATATTTCACTATTATTATTATTCTACTTTTCTACATTATACCTTCTACATTTATATTACTATATATCTCACTACATCCTTATCATCATATTACATTTTTTATAATAAGTCTATTGCATATTATCCTTCTCTTCATTTAAACACTATAAAATACTAATGTTTACATAAACCATCACCGGGTCTCATTGCTGCTTGAGAACTAAATTTATTTGTTCATCATGCAGAAAAGGAGACTAAAGAACACACACACCATTCATGAGGGGTTTGAACCTAGAACATCAACACCACAACAACACTCTGAGAGCACTAACCATCCAAGCCAACAGGGACGACACACAACGTTTGCTTTTTTTAACCTCTAATTGTTTTCATCCTCTTGTGGAAAACAAGAACAGAAAACACACGCACAGCACTACCCAACTGAGCCACCGGAGGGAGACAAACAGCTTACTTGTTTTTTAATTAATCCTGTGGGAAACGAGAACTAAAAACACACGAAAAAAAAAAACACACACAAACACACACCCCACGCACGCGCTGTATTTTTCTGTGGGAAACGAGAAGAAAGTACACATGCACCATTAAAACGGGATCCAAACCCAGATACACAACACAATCGCAGCACTAACCAGCCGAGCCACCGGGGGGAGACAAAGGGCTTTTCATTCATTTTTTAGTATTTTTGTGGGACGAGAACAAAGAAGACATGCACGTTTTAAATGGGGTTAAATCAGTGCTGCTGATCAAGTCAAGTTTATTTCTATACCGCTTTTCACAACAGACATTGTCTCAAAGCAGCTTTACATAATTTTAAGAGTTAAGGTAAACGATGTGTATTTATCCGTGATGAGCAGCCATGAAGACTCGTTATAAATTAATCACTTTCAGACGAATGATTTAAAATGAATCACTCTCAAATGACTCCTTTAAAATGAATCACTTTCAAACGACTCATTTAAAATGAACCACTTTAACAAGACTCCTTTAATACGACTCGTTATAAATAAATCAGTCAAACAACTTTTTTTTATAAAAGAATCGCTTTCAAACGAGTCGTTTTAAATTGAATCACTGTCAAACAAGTCAAGTCAGCAAGCTTTTATTGTCATTTCAACCATATATAGCTGACGCAGTACAGAGTCAATTGAAACAATGTTCCTCCAGAACCCTGATGCTACATTAAACAACAATCACAGAAACAGTAAACACTGGGCTAAGGACTAGTAAGTGTCCTCGCCACCTAAAGTGCATATGAAATGAATCACTTTCAAACAAATCATATAAAATGAGTCACTATTATACAAATCATTATAAATTAATTACTTTCAAACGACTAATTTGAAATGAATCAATTTTAAATGACTCCTTAAAAAATGAATCACTTTCAAAATGACTCATTTAAAACGACTCGTTATAAATTAATCACTTTTAAAACAACACACCTCCGTACACCTCCACACACCTCACCACACCCATACACACCTCTGTACACATCCACACACCTCACCACACCCATACACACCTTCATACACATCCACACACCTCACCACACCCACACACCTCACCACACCCATACACACCTCTGTACACATCCACACACCTCACCACACTTATAAACACCTCTGTACACATCCACACACCTCACCACACTTATAAACACCTCTGTACACCTAAACACACACACAACTCGAGGTGCCACAACACCAGGCCGCCCCACATCTCATGCACTCTCATGAGCAGAGAAAGAGAGAGAGAGAGAGAGAGAGATACAGAGCTGTGTTTCTGACTGATGATGAGGTGGGTCCACAGAACAGATGTGGAAAAAAAAAGAAAGGGATGGGAATGTAAAGGGAGCCAGAGTGTGATTCTGCTACAGAATTGTGAAAAATACAGAGGAGAGGACTAAAAAGAAGAGAAAATAAGAAAAGTGGAAGAGACAGAGACAGAGAAAGAGAAAGAGAAAGAGAAAGAGAAAGAACCAGAAATAGCGACAGACAAAAGGAGTGAGGTGAGTATTTACTATAAATTACTGAAGATGTCTTTAATAATGAGCACATGTATTACTACTACTTATACTACTAATAATAATGATGATAATACAGATGTTCAGACACAACCAGTTTCACCTGCTCACACTTCTGATGACCATCTGTCTCCATGTCACCTTGGTAAGTTACCATGGCAACACAAATATTCAGGAGAATAATTAATGTTTACTACTAATAATCAGGCAGATGATGTAATTCTTTACACTAAATGTGTTTAAGTTTAGTTTTAAAGTCTAAAAACATCTGGCTCTTCCTCCATCCTCGCATACACACACACACACACACACACACACACACACACACACACACACACACACACACACACACACACACACACAAACGGTGCATGACATGTGTGCATAGGAATGCAATGAAAGTGCAGGAAAATAAATCTGTGTGTGTGTGTGTGTGTGTGTGTGTGTGTGTGTGTGTGTGTGTGTGTGTGTGTGTAGGGTGTAGGAGCTCAATACAAGCAGAGGCAGATGGACAGTAAGTTGAAGCCATATGTGGGTCGAGTGGATGCAGGTGAGATTAGATTAAACCAGCACTAACTCATTTAATAACGTGTTCAGAGTCACAGTGACTCCGGACTCTGTGCTGAATCTCTCAGGGCTGAAACAAACTGATGCAAGCTTATAAAGAGTTCATATGGATGCTTCTGCTGGAGATGATGTATGTGGGAGGTGCAGTTGTGGCTTTATTCTCCCTGAGTTTCCTGTGTGTGATGCAGCTCTCTGTTTTCCTGCACTTCTCTATATTACTGATGGGTTCTCAGTGGTGGACAGTAATGAAGTAAATGTAATTGATACCTGTATATAAGTAGATTTTGTTCTTTTAACTTCTGAGGTGAAAGAAATATAAACGAATGGAATAATGAGCTTGAATGTTTCTGCAGCGTTCCTGTGTGAGTTAATGAAGTGTTATAGTCCTGTTGGATCTCAGTGTCAGGTGGTGAAGAATGAAGACATTTTTATCCCACAGTGCGTTTGTCCAACAACCTGCCCTCAGTTAGTACACACACACACACACACACACACACACACACACACACACACACACACACACACACACAAGACACCTTCTTATTTTACCACTGACAATTTGACGTGTTTTAATTGATCTTTTCATGATTTAAGCTAAACACATTTTGTGTGTGTGTGTGTGTGTGTGTGTGTGTGTGTGTGTGTGTGTGTGTGTGTGTGTGTGTGCGTGCAGGCAGGTGGCCCCAGTGTGCAGTGTTGTGGGTAAAACCTACATCAGCGAGTGTCTCCTTCACAAAGAGGCATGTCGCAAAAAGCGCCGCATTGGAAAGGCACACAACGGACCATGTCTGGGTATTTCACACATACAAACTCCTGCTGCAACCCCACACACCCCACACACCCCACACACCACCACACCCACTCCACACACTCTCTAATCACTTCACACATCCATGTCTTCAGCACCACCTATATTATATCACCTCATTATTACTAACTGTTTACATGCAGTTTTTTTGCAAAAACATATTGTTTAGATTTTGTTACACACACTTCACACACACACACACACACACACACCCACACACACACACACACACTCCACCCCCCATACACACACCCATACACTCCACACACATTTCACACACACCCCACACACACTCCACCATACACTCCACACACACTTCACACACACTCCACACACACTCCAACTCCCCACACATACCCCATACACTTCACACACACTCTCCACACACACCGCACACACACCCATACACTCCACACACACCCTACACACACTCAACCCCCCATACACTCCACACCCCACTCACACAATATACACTTCACACACACACACACACACACACACACACACACACCCCACCTATGCACAAAACATACACTTCACACACACTCCACACACTTCACACACATCAACACCCCAATACACCCCACCCCCATGCAACAATACATGTTTTGTGCATTAGATCATTTATTGTATTATACTTTTGGTAATTTATCTGTAATTTATGTGTGTGTGTGTGTGTGTGTGTGTGTGTGTGTGTGTGTGTAGAGGTTGGAGTGTGTTCAGAGCAGGAGTTGGGTCAGTTCCCTTACAGGCTGCTTGACTGGTTTTTTTTAATAAGCAGAATAGGAAAACGATACACAGCCACACACACTTTAAGCTGCACAACGTACACACAGAGAGTACAGCTTGCACAGGTAACATACACACACACACACACACACACACACACACACACACACACACACACACACAAACAATTTTTCTATTTAAATAAATGAATAGATTACAAAATATGGAATTTTAAATAACAGAAATTACTAGAGGTTGACCAATTCACTGGTTTTGGAAATTCATAGCGGTAGTTTTTCCAGGTTGCGTTATACAGTATGAGTTCAGTATAATACCGTAGTTCAGTACTATTTTACATGGAATGTTATATTTGTTCTTTTTTTAATCCAAGAAAATTAAAAACTATCAGTTGATTAATCCGTTATTATCAAGTACAATCCAACATATCTATCGGTGAAATCCACTACCAGTCGACATCTAGAGATTAGTGCAGTGACCAAATGAAGAGAATACACAAGGAGATGCAGCAGCAGGTGAAGAGGGATGTGGGGAAAGCCAAGAAAAAGCAATAAAGGATGAAGATGGAAATGTGTTGACTAGTGAGGAGAGTGTGTTGAGAAGATAGAGGGAGTATTTTAAGTAGCTGATGAACGAGAAAAATAAGAGAGAGAGAGAAGGTTGGATGGTGTGGACATGTGAAGAAGGATATAGATAGGATTAGTAAAAAGGAAGTGAGAGCACGGATTAAGAGGATGAAGAGTGGAAAGTCGGTTGAACCAGATGACATACCAGTAGAAGTGTGGAGATGTTTAGGAGAGCCTCCTAAACATCAACATAAGAGATGCCTGAGGAATGGAGAAGGAGTGTGCTGGTACCGATCTTTAAGAATAAGGGAGAGAAGAGGAATGAAAGTCAGTAGGAGTAAGAAAGAGTACTTGTGTGTGAAGGAGAGGGAGGGCAGTGGAGGGGTGCATTTGCAGGGAGAAGAGGTGGAGAAGGTGGAGGAGTTCAGGTACCTGGGGTCAACAGTGTAAAGTAATGGAGAGTGTGTTAGAGAAGTGAAGAAAAGAGTGCAGGCAGGGTGGAGTGGGTGGAGAAGAGTGATAGCAGGAGTGATTTGTGATAGAAGAGTATCTGTGAGAGTGAAAGGGAAAGTTTATAGGACTGTGGTGAGACCTGAGATGTTGTATGGATTAGAGACAGTGGCATTGAGTAAAAGACAGGAGGTGGAGCTGGAGGTAGCAGAGCTGAAGATGTTGAGATGTTCGTTGGGAGTGACGACGATGGACAGGATTAGAAATGAGTTTATTAGAGGGACAGCGCATGTAGGACGTTTTGGAGATGAAATGAGGGAGGTGTGATTGAGATGGTTTGGACATGTGCAGAGGAGGTACATGGGGTATATCAGTAGGAGAATGCTGAGGATGGAGACACCAGGAAGGAGGAAAAGAGGAAGACCAAGGAGGAGGTTTATGGATGTGGTGAGGATAGACATGCAGGTAGTTGGTGTGAAAGAGGCAGATGTAGAGGACAGGGGGGAATGGAGACAGATGATCCGCTGTGGCGCCCCCTAATGGGAGAAGCTGAAAGAAGAAGAAAAAGAAGAAGAAAAAGAAGAAGAAGAAGAAATAATAAAAGTGTAAATCGAATTCCCATGTTATCTGTCAGATAAATAACCATACAGAATATGCTGTGAAATGCTTTATATGACTGATCCATGGCATAAAAATCATAAAATCATAATAACTGTGTGTGTGTGTGTGTGTGTGTGTCAGAGCTGGTTTTCTCTGTTGGATCGCAATAAAAATGGGCAGTTGAGTGTGAAGGATCTGAAGAAGCTTTACTATAAGAAGATGCCGTTGGAACACTGTGCTAATGCATTCTTCAAGTGCGACACACACAAACATACACACACACACACAAACACACACACACACACACACACACACATACACACACACCTTCACCATCTGACCTTATAACATGTGACATAAATGTGTAATCCTGAATTAACATTTGTGCAATTATATGCCAATCGCTGTCTCTTCCGTGTGTGTGTGTGTGTGTGTGTGTGTGTGTGTGTGTGTGTGTGTGTGTGTGTGTGTGTGTGTGTTTATATTTGCTCAGATCATGTGACAGGAACAGGAACAATAAAGTGACTGTGAGTGAGTGGACTTCGTGTTTGGTGGATCGATCAGAGCAGTGGTTTAATCAGTACATGTGTAAGTGATGATTTGTGTTTATTTGTATTGTTGTTGTGTTTATTGTTTATGCCAATTGTGTTTGTCACTAAAACTTTGTCCTAAAATGATTTTTAACAGCAGTAAAAATGGGTTCAAGGAAACTTTGTGCTCATCTGAACAGCGTCGAAGTGCAGCATGGATCAGAATCGAAATGATTTTCTGTAATATTTTTTATTCCTGTGTATTAATCCCAAATAATCCTGTTTAATAAACAATTTCAATACTCATTCTCTCTCCTTTACTTTTTATGTGTAATCATTTGTTTTTTTTATTTCTCTAATTTTTTCTCTCTTCTTTTAATTTTATTTTAAAATCTTATCTTCTAGACTCTGATCTCAGACTACATTCATTCTGATGTTTACAGTCAGGTGTAAGAAATCTGAATAATTCATTAAACACAATTATCACGAAAGTTTAACAGGATGGAGAGATGCAGAAAGGAAGATGACACACACACACACACACACACACACACACACACACACACACACACACACAGTTACATCTGATCAGTGATGTGTTTTCTTCATGCCTTAGTCCCTCCTTCACAAGATCATGAGGTGCAGTAACTACAGGGGAATAAAGTTGATCAGTCACACCATGAAGTTTTGGGAAAGAGTAGTGGAAGCCAGGCTGAGAGAAGAGGCATACGCATAATTTGCTTTGAGAATGTTGATGGAGAAGTATAGAGAAGGTCAGAAGGAGCTGCATTGTGTGTTTGTGGATTTAGAGAAGGTGTACGACAGGGTGGAGAGAGAAGTTGTGGTATTGTATGAGGAAGTCTGGTGTGTCAGAGAAGTATGTGAGGGTGGTGCAGGACATGTATGAGGACAGTGTGACAGCAGTTAAGTATGCAGTAGGAACCACAGACTGGTTCAAGGTGGAGGTGGAACTGCATCAAAGATCAGCTCTGAGCCCTTTCCTGTTTGCAGTGGTAATGGACAGGTTGAAGGACAAGGTCAGAAAGGAGTCTCTGTGGACTATGATGTTTGTGGATGATATTGTAATTTGTGGTGAGAGTAGTAAGCAGGTTGAGAAGAGCCTGGAGAGGTGGAGATACACGCTGGAGAGAAAAGGAATGAACGTCAGTAGGAGTAAGACAGTACATGTGTATGAATTAGAGGAATTCACCACTGAGAACCTATCAGTAATATAGAGAAGTGCAGGAGAACAGAGAGCTGCATCACACACAGGAAACTCAGGGAGAATAAATGAACACAATTCAACAAGTCTCCTTTCACTGGAGCCACAACTGCACCTCCCACATACATCATCTCCAGCAGAAGCATCCATATGAACTCTTTATAAGCTTGCATCAGTTTCTTTCAGCCCTGAGAGATTCAGCACAGAGTCCGGAGTCACTGTGACTCTGAACACAAATTTTATTATTATTATTATTATTATTATTATTATTATCTTCTACATCTCCATTGTTGCTCTGCGCACTGAGGAGAATGAAGGAACGTCAGATCCGGTGTTATGCGCTAAAACGCTCCCCCCAGACTGCCCCCACTTATTTCATAATTATGAGATATTAAGTCATAATTATGAGATATTAAGTCATTATTATGAGATCCTCCCTGTGATGTTTTTTCTCTTTGTGAATGCAACGCGCTTCCGTATCCCGGTGTGTTCATGCTGTATGTTTTATTATAAACACTGCGTGTTCTCATGTAAACGCTGCAGAGTTCCGCGAGCTCACAGTGACGTCAGCACCCAGGCTCACCTGCAATGCAACTATCCCGCCCCTAACACTGACGTCATTTCCTAATCTCGGCAGGGCGCACGCGCGCTAACCGGTCTGAAATCCGCTGTCTGTGGTGCTGAAACGGTAATGGTTTTATATATCTCACGGTACGGCCAGATGTTTTCTGCTCTGTGTTGAGACGCTGAAAGGTTTGCTTGAACATATTGAAGAGAAAAAGATGGTCATGGTTCGCTGTCTATTTCCCTGTGAATGATGCAGAAGAAAGTATTTTCTACGCACTGCAGACGCTAAATACGCAGACTTCTGCAGGATTGCTTGCTGTTCTACACACAGCCACGAGCTTATTCATATTGAATTTCTTAAACCAGGCATGTATGCTATATTGTTGACAGGACAGATCTAACACAACAGGGTTTATTTTACTTTTCGTTACTCTTTCATTAAAGCAACAGTTTAAATTAAATATACATACGTACACAGAACCAGACATGCATGATGCCTTCAGCAGTGTTTTTTCTTTCCTCTGAGGTTGGATGCTGATGGATGAGAAGTGTGTGTTAAGCCCAGTCCGGCCGCTCTCAGACCAGCACTCAGTGCTGCTGGTGTGTGAAGGTCATGGTGATCATATCCTCAGCGTTCTACGCACATTTCGTAGCAAAGGCATGCTCTTTGACTTCTACATTCACGTCGAGGATGAGATCCTGCCATGCCATCGCTGTGTCCTTGCTGCTTGCAGTGACTTCTTTAGGTTAGAAATTTGTGATTTAAACATAATGTAAACATAAAATAAATATAATAGTCTATAAATTGTTTACTAGAATGTGTTCAAAACACAAATAATTGTACAGACAGAATTATAATTACATTATGTTTTTGTAGGTATGCACACAATGCCTTAAGGCTGCATAGCATCAGTGATTATTATTTAGCAGCATTCAGTTTACTGTCTTGTATATGCAATAATAATTTTTGCAAATTTGTCATCACAGGGTAATGTTTGAGGTGAACATGCTAGAGCGTGATGGTGACTCGGTCACGCTGAGTAATCTCTCCTCGCAGGCTGTACACAGTTTCCTGGACTTTGCTTACATGGGCCAGATGGAAATCCTGGAAGAAAATGTCGATATGCTTTTCCAGCTGGCGTCTTTTCTACAGGTGACAATAGTTTTACTGTTAAGTGCCAAGGCACTGAAGCTGGAAATGTAATGAGTAATGAATAACAAGCAAATTGAAAACCTAACCCTTTTTTTAACTTTAACTGTGGAAAATGTTGATTTATTTCTTATATTATTGGACTTTTTAATGATACAATATTATTCTATGTTCTATTTATTATTTTATAAAGGTTTACTATCTGAAGATGTTTGAGTGATGGTTCTTTGATAATGAGGAGAAAGATCTAAAATCTATAAGATTGTTTATTTCATAAGAATCAATAGAAACATTAATATTGCTTTTATTTCCGTGTTTACTTCCATTAATTCTCTATATGAGAAACTAATTAGGTAAAATTATAAATTGAGCAGTTTAATGTCGATGCAATCATTATTTTACTTAGATTTAATTTAATAAAAAAAAAGTAATTTATAAAATGATTAATCTTTAAAAAAAATATTATAAATTAAACTATACATAAACTACAACTATTTTTATTCATATTTTATGAAATAAAATATTTTTTAATAAACATTAATGGTTACTATTTGTAAAGAATATTAAAAATAAGAACTGCCTTATTTTGTATTATAAATATTTGACTGTTATTTATTATATAATTTGAATCATTAATATTTATTTTGCAGGTGAGTGCACTCTTCCAGGCCTGCAGTGATTTCTTTATCCAGACACTTAATGCCTCTAACTGCCTTCATCTGTTGGCCATTGCTGAGGGATATGGCTCGTCCCGACTTTTGCACCATGCTACCAAGTTTGTGGTGGCCAACTTCCATGCACTTTCCTCCAGTCCAGAATTCCTGGAAATGCCTGTAGGGATCCTCAAACACTGCTTGGCCTCAGATTCACTCAGTGTGCCAGACGAAGAAAGTGCGCTGCGATCCCTGATTCTGTGGACTCAGCATGACCTGCAATTGCGATGCACTTTACTTCATGATCTCTTCTCACACATCCGCCTGCACCACCTTCCCCCTGCCAGGCTGCAGGAGCTGCTCCAGTCTGAAGCACTGATCATTAATAGTGGTGAGTGTTCCAGAGCAGTGATGAAAGCATTGTCACAAGTAAAAGAATTCAGTGGCCTATTTCCAGACGCCCGTCAATCTACACTATCCAGCTACATCTATGTTCACAAAACAGAAGAAAATGGTAAGACATGCCACACGTTCTGCTACAATATAGCAGCCAACCAGTGGCACCAGCTGCCAACCTCTGAGCTTACTGACCTCCCTGGTTCTTCCATTACAAGTTTCGGAGAGAAGCTGTTTGTCATTGGAGGATGTCGAGGCAAATGTTGCAGAACGGTGAGGCTTCACATTGCCGAGCCTGAGCACAAGGCTACCAGGGAAGCATGGTGCTACTGTCCTGTCACTGGAAAACTTAGAGAAATTCAGGCCATGCAATGCCCACGAACCATGCATGCCTCTGTGTCCACAACTCAACACATTTATGTCATTGGGGGTAAAAGTCATGGGTTGGGCGGCCTCCTAGACGTGGAGTGCTATGACCCTCTAGAGAACAAGTGGAAGTTTGTGAGTCCATTACCACGCCCGATCTACTTCCCAGAGGCAGCAGTGTGTGGTACCATCATCTACACTCTAGGCTCAGAGCTGGAAACGTCTGATGCCTTCAACCCATCACTGGACTGTTTTTTCCGCTATGATGCCAAAGCTAATCAGTGGTGCCAGTTGGTAGCGGAGTTTGGGCAGTTCTTTCATGCCACACTTGCCAAAGCTGTGTCTATCAAGACAACACTCTACCTGTGTGATCTGTCCACGTATAAGGTATACAGTTTCTGTCCAGAGACCTGTGCGTGGAAGAACGAGGGCTCTTTCGAGTGTGCCGGATTTAATGCAGGTGCCGTAGGAGTGCAGGAAAAAATCTACATACTAGGAGGGGATTATTCCCCTGATGAGATCACAGATGAGGTGCAGGTATATGACAGCACACAGAGTAAGTGTCAGGAGGTGGCGTCGATGCCGTGCGCATTAACAGAGTTTCACTGCCAGCTGATCAGCTTTAATCATTTCCGAGATCCATGGAGATCTGAACCTGCTGAGCTACAATAAATCAATACGTGACGCACTGACGGACACGGAGACATTCACATTCTTACAGGCACTTAACTATGATGCACACTCGTGTTTGCAGATATGTATTTCAGTGTTACTCAGCTTGCGAATTCCTTCCAGTAGCAAATGATAACAGCTTTTAAATCAGCTTCTGGATATGAATTAATCTGTAGTCCTAAGCACTTATTAAAAACATAACATCTTAATATTTTTAGCTCCACTGCATGAGACAGAATGAGTTCTGGAGTTCTTGTGTGTGTGTGTGTCCTGTATCCCCCCAAACACACACACACACACACACACACACACACACACATAGGGGGCAGGTTCTGGTTATTTACTTGCTCCTGTTCTTTCTCTTTGTTTGTGGAATCTATTCCTGCTCTATCAGTAGGAAGTTCTAATCTATAATCTTTCTGTCTTGGACTCGTTTTGACTTTGCACTGTATTACAATATAAAAATGTCTCTGTTTAACATGTTTCTTAATGCCATTAATCTTTGTATTGTCTTTTGCAATTGGAGTTTGATTGTAGATTAATAAAATAGTGCACTTGGATCTTCATGCTTCTCCTAAGTCTCATGTTACACCAACGTTTTTGTGCTCTTTATAAGATTCCAGATGACTTCTGGTAAACGACTGCTGTTTCAGGGTTGTTTAATTACTAATAAAAAAAAGAGGAGCTACACGAGTGTTACAGCTAAAATAGATAAAGATGTCGAAGGCAAAGACCTCCTTTAAAGTGATGATTTTTTCCTCTTGCCCATATTAAGGTTTTAATCTACATATCAGAGTCAGTTGAGAAATTTCTGATTCACTGTTTATATTTAATAACGTGAGTTTGATCACCTTTTTTTAAGTGAAGATGCTTGGAATAAAAAATACCAACTCCTGAAAATGCTAGAAATTATTTAGAAATGCTGATAAAAAATAATAATCCATTGTTGCTGGTTAAAATGTTATAAAGAAATGATGGCATTCGACTGGCTGATGAAAAATACTGATGAAATACTATTTATAATTGATTGTAAATGCTTCTGTGATTGAGATCATCAGATATATTCCAACTTTATTGGAAAGCACAACTTTGAAAAGGTAAATACACTTAAACTTAAGTTTATAAAGTTAACACATGTTTGGAAATGCACATGTTTACATGTTGTGCAAAAGTAAACAAAAGCAAGTAGTTTAAGGCCGCCGTCAAATTATTATTCACATGATCACATGATCAACGTAAGCAAATTAAACCACAAACTTTGGAGCTCCATCAGCGTGTGCTGATCACGGCGGCCAGCTTTTCCACATGCTCTCACTCCAGCCCAAGCAGTTCATGCTTCCTGATAGGATCTGACGAGCAGCCACATGAGCAGAACTGTGATCAGCACGATCATGAAGTTCAGAAACAGCTCCTGTGCGGATCGGTCCATCTCTCCCAGACAAGGGGGGCCACAGTAAGGAGGGGCTGGGACTGTTCTAGAAGAAGTAGGCAGAAGGTAAAGTTCTATTATTAGATTGAAATAAAACATTGAGAACAAATCTGTCTGAGGTGTGAGTAAAGATGACATTTATTTCACCTCAGTGAATGTTGTAAAACTGCAAACTTTCAAATTATTTCCTTTTTTTTGTGCAAACTTTTTCCTGTGCAGAAGTCAGAGAGAGTTTGATTCGCATCAACTGCAGGATCTATGCCCACATTTAAACTCACCAATCAGCATCAAGATCTAAATTCTCTACTCTCATCTGTCCAACTGTTTCATACTGACAGCTCTCTGGCCTCGATTCACACTTATATAAAGCACACAATCCCACATACATGCCTACACAATGCTGCTGCTATAATAATAGGATTTGTTAATAATAATAATAATAATAATAATAATAATAATAACAATAATAATACATGTACAATTTAAGGGTTTTAAAATTAAGACTTAATTTTGGTCAAGATTTCAGTGGGGATTTCAGCAGGCTAAATAATCACAGAGTGTGAAAATGAGAAAGCATGCAGGTGTTTTAGGAACACTGACAACTTAAATGATGTAAAAATCAATCAGTAAGATGCACTTCTGCTTACCTGCGTAGACGTTTCTCAAGTCAGGGAAAATTCAAGAAACAAAAATCCTCCTCTCGTTTGTTTGTTTCTTTTGTTTTCTCGTTTCTTGTGCAGAACTCTGTGTCGCACTGCGCTCTGCAAAACTTCTCTCCCTAAAAGTACCCTGATGAGGAGGCACCTCCCCGATCACCATGTCACACAGAAATTATTAAAGTTTACTGCCAAGAGGAATTAAGTTCTCTGTGTGTGTGTGTGTGTGTGTGTGTGTGTATTTAGAGTGCAGACAGTATTAAACTGACAAAATTATTACTTCTGATTTCCATTCCAACATAAATCTTATTATCCATCATTCATTAAAAACAGTGACGATGCAACTGAATTTGCCATAACAGCAAAATAACCTCATTAAAATAATTAATAGAAGCAGAGAGCTAATAAGAAAATCTGCACAAGTGTGTGTGTGTGAGTGTGTGTGTGTGTGTGTTAGTGTCTATTTTAAGCTTTAATCTGAAATCATCAGCAACAACAAACTACCTGTTTGAATAAAACACATCTACACACACACACACCTACACACACACCTACCTACACTGTGTATAGATAGGTACACACACCAATTTTTTTAAAAAGTGTGTGTGTGTGTGTGTGTGTGTGTGTGGGGGGGGGGGGGTTTCAATTTTTGGTGGTTTCAATTGTTTTAAAGTGAACAATAAGTACGTTCACCATGAAGACTCCACTGCTGAAGATCACGACTGTGAAATACTGGGAGAATAAATTCTGCTCAGATGAGATCAAATTCAACTCTTTGGATGCCAGAATACACACCATGTTTGGAGGACACACAGCCCTGCACATCAGCCCAGAAACACCTGACCAACAGTGAAGTGTGGAGGTGAGAACATCATGGTGTGGAGCAATTTTTTTTAGCATACGGTACTGATGAACTTCACGTAATTAAAGGAAGCATGAAAGGAATAATGTACAGAGACATTCTGGAGAAAAATCTGCTGCATCTACCAGGATGATGAAGATGAAACGAGGGTGAACATTTCAGCAAGACGAAGATCCCAAACACAGCTGAGGAAACTGTCAACTCTCAGAGAAAGAAAATAAAGCTGCTAGAATGTTCCAGCCAATCACTTTCCTTAAATCCTATTAAAGATCTACAGAAAGAACTAAAGATCAGAGTTGATAGAAGAGACCACAGAACCTTCAAGATGTGACGAGTGTTTGTGTAGAAGATTAGACCAAAATCACACCTGAGCAATGAGTGAAACTGAGTTTCTCCATACAGGAGACGTCTTGAAGCAGTTCTTACCAACAAAGGCAAAGTACTAAATACACCCCCAATTTCCCCCCCCCCCCCCCCCCACACACACACACACACACACACACACACACACACACATACACCCCCCTTGCATGGGTTCTTGCCATCAGCACCTCATTTTTTCATGTCAATACTTATTTTACCTGCTGTGTATCAATATAATGACAAATATTTAAATACATTTATTCCTTATATTAATCTTTAACTGAACGTGTAACAGAACATATTAAAAGCCAGTCGTGCACAGAAAAGGGGTGTGGCCTCTAGCATTGTGGGTATTTCCAATTTTAATATTTTATTATTTTAAAAAAAGATTATTTTTTTTTACCACTCATTAAAAGCAATTTAATTATTTATTATAAAAATTTGTCTTGATACCAGTTGCTGTACAACATTTATTTGTTAATAATAATAATAATAATAATAATAATAACAATATTAAACAATACAAACTATTATTATTATTAATTTCTGGAAGTTGCTGATAAAATGCAGGAATGTTCAGAGGTTCTGAGGTGGATCCTGGTGGGTGAAATGCATCAGGTTAAATCATTTTCATCTCCTGTTTCACTCTTCTATATTTAACATCTCTATTTGTTGTGACATGCCCGAGTTCAGAGAAACATTTGCCTTCGTGATAGATTTCACATTGACATGATTCAGTGAACAATTTAAATTCAATTGTAACCGTAATGTAGATTTGTAAAAAGCATGTGTGTTGTGAGACGAGCATTTTCCAGTCCATTTCAAACAAGAGAGGTTATTAATGTTTTCCTGCAAGGATGATTTCAAAACACAGAACAAATCCATTTATAGAAAAGAATTACAAACAAAGGGAGAGAAGATCAATCCAGAATTCTGCATCTGAAACAGACTTGGTCCTACTGGTATGAGAAGTAAGCTGCAATCTTCAGAATGATCCAGAAGGTCTGGCAGCTTCGCGAACAGCTGTTCATATCACTGACCCAGATAAAGACTGAAAATAGACTTTACATGATTCCTCACTGTCAAATTCCAATCAGAGTTTCTGTAAATGAGTTTTCTCTTTATAGGTCGTTTTTTTTATAACTTGGTTGTTTCTTTTTCGTTTATTGTTTAAGAATGCTGTTTTCTGATTGGAGCTTAAAAATGACACCATCTTTTATATTTCCATATTTGGATATGAAAGGGTGGATTTGTGCATGTAGTTGTTTCCATCTGTGAAGTAAGTGTAGAAGAGTGAGAAATATTAAACACACACACACACACACACACACACACACACACACACACACACACACCTCATAGCTCTGCCCTGGTAACAGTACAGACCTCATGTCCCCACTATATCTCACGTACACAGTCTGGCACACAGATGCAGATGTGGCACGTAGGTCCTGTGATATTAGTAAGCAGAATCTGGCACAGAAACAGGAAACAGAACTTACACACACTGCACTTCTGTTACTCTGCTGTATAAATCTAACATGTGATCTTTGTTATCATCTTGTATATGGTTCATGTAATGGGGAAGCTGATGGACTGATGGGAGGGTGATTTGGGAGTGGTGGGAGGTGATGGGGGTGATTAGGGAGTGATGGGGGTGATTTGGGAGTGGTGGGAGGTGATAGGGGTGATTATGGAGTGATGGAGGTGATGGGGGTGTTTAGGGAGTGATGGGGGTGTTTAGGGAGTGGTGGGGGTGATGGGGGTGTTTAGGGAGTGGTGGTGGTGATTAGGGAGTGATGGAGGTGATGGGGGTGATTAGGGAGTGGTGGTGGTGATTAGGGAGTGATGGGGGTGATGGGGGTGTTTAGGGAGTGGTGGGGGTGATTGGGGTGTTTAGGAATGGGTGGGGGTGATTAGGGAGTTTAGGGAGTGGTGGTGGTGTTTAGGGAGTGGTGGGGGTGATGGGGGTGTTTAGGGAGTGGTGGTGGTGTTTAGGGAGTGGTGGGGGTGATGGGGGTGTTTAGGGAGTGGTGGTGGTGATTAGGGAGTGATGGGAGGGTGAAATTCTAATATTTGTTCCATGAAATTGTATTAATTTCTTTCATCAGTTTCTTCTCTTCATGTTGTAGTGTTTCTCTCAGCTGCACTGCTTCAGGACGTGTGAAACACATTTGAATGATCGCATCACCTCTTTTTAGCCAAAAGTAACTGTTCTTAAAATTTCATTTTAAGTGGATGAGTGTAAAATGTTTTGAATTTTTTTTACTGATGTGTCAGGAGAAAGGACGAGTGGATGGAGAGGACGCATGGCGTGAACATGACATGTGGAATGAAGTACAATGTTGTCCTTCACGTGAGCCGGGAAACACTTTTAAAATGTTTTGCTGTCACCACACACTCCCTTCCCCACACCCACAAACACACTTATATACAGTGTTGTGCTCGTTACTAAAAAATAGTAATTAGTTACAGTTACTCGTTACTTCATTCAAAATGTTACTCCGTTACTTTGTTGATTATTTGCACCAAAAAGTAATGCGTTACTGTTAAAAGTTACCTTTTAATTCCTTTTTTAAAGAACTTTCTTTAATGTTCTCATTAATGCTCTTTTATGTGTTATGATCTACACAAACACAAGACTGATTTAAACACAGAGTAATTTATAAACACTATTGTATTAAAGTCAGAGCAGCACACACTGAATATCTCACAAGCATTTCTGACATAAAGAACAAAACAAGCTGAATAATAAATTCACAATCAAACACTAAAGTGGCTTCTGCTGTTGTGTTGAGCTCTTAAACATGTTCCTTTCACAGCTGAAGGATGAAAACAATCAACAATGTAGAACAGAACACCGGGTTAGCGCAGAGCTTCTAGCTTCTATCATGGAGTTTCGACTTTCCAATTAGAAACACAACTTACATTAGACTAAAAAGTTTTTGTCTTTATGCTCAACTAAAGTGAAATAATGATCATATCTCCACTTTGAGAAACTCGTCTTCCTCTCGCCTCGACTCGCCGTTACTGCTGCACAGACCTGAATAAACGGAGACACGCCCACAGAGCGTCTTCTTCATGTTTACAGTGGTTCATCCACCAATCCTACAATGTGTCTCTGCTGTAAGCAGGTCAGACTGTCAGACTGTAGTCTACACTTCAGCCTAAATTCATTCATTTAATAAAGTAACGGGTAACGAACCACACGCTAACGGAGTTACTTTATTTAAAAACTAGCGCGTTACA
Organism: Silurus asotus; assembly: GCA_024362625.1. Lineage (NCBI taxonomy): Eukaryota > Metazoa > Chordata > Actinopteri > Siluriformes > Siluridae > Silurus > Silurus asotus. The sequence continues at coordinate 126,033 of MU551552.1, read as the reverse complement.
GTTTTAGTTACTGTCAAAAGTAAGGCGTTACTGCCCAACACTGGTGACGTACACATTCACTCTTTCCATTTGACCTCCACAGCAGCACACCCAGAAATGTGACTCCATTCTCATAGCCACTGCATAGAACACGTACACACACCCACACCCAAACACCCACCCACACTCCAGTAGATCACTGTACTTACACACTCAGTCTTTTTAAAAGGATACAGTTACAACCTGAAGTTCACCAGGCCTATTTCAAACCTTCAACCAAACAGCGATCTACCTTCCTAAACATGAGCCCACAGGTGATTGGGTTGCGTCACTGTGACTGTTTTTCTGTTTATTTTGTGATGATCGAGGTCACATTCTCACCTGCACACTTGTTGTACAGCACTGGGCACTTTTGTTTTAAATCCAATGCCCATTAAGAGTTTGTTCATGTTCATTTCTGCAGGCCAGAAGCTGAATAATGTTTTTTACACTTGAAGATTTTTATACTTTTTTTTGTAAATACGTTTCCCTTGTTATTAATTCATACGTTTTTTTTTTTGTTCATAAAGATTTTTAAAGGAAATAAAATGTAGGATTTCTTTTGCACTGATGAACATCTAAATGCCTGAGCAGCTCATGTAGCACCAGCAGCCTATAAAAAGTGTAGCATGGCTTTGAAGCAGTGAACAGAGGATTTTATGAGCTGCACTAAAACACGAGTTAATGACATACTACACACTTTACAGGAAGATCAAAGACAACGTTCGCTTTTCATTCTTCATTTCCTGCATCCTGAGTAAAAGCGCTCCAGTTCTTCTCTTTAGAGTTGATCTTAAATTTGCTTTTATAGAAGGCTCAAAGTCACCATGAAGGTCACTGTGTGTGTTTCTTGACATGCTCATGTTTCATGTGGTTCCTTTATTTATTTATTATTTATTATTTATGCCCATGACCATGCTGTAGGACTGGGACTGGGACCAAAAATAAATAAAATCAGCTCTGGTATTTAGGCCCAAACCGGCCCACTACTTACGATCACAAATACTACCAATCTTTGCACACCCTTAAATACATAGATCAACTTTTATTCCATAAAAGCGCTAAAGCCATTTATTAATAAGTAGGAAAGTGTGCCATGACACATTAAAACTTCTAAAAGTGTAATTTATTAATACAATAAAACTATAATCCAAAACTGATGCCTCCTAAAACTAGTTCTGACATCCATCTTGTGTGTCTTTGTGTTTGAGGGAGAAACAGAAGAGACATTATAAATTGTTGATCATAAATAATATTATATAAGAAAGGAATGCATCAGGGACACTAACAATTTGTGCAGCGTGCACTGTGTGTGATTAGTGCTTCTGAACGCCTCCTGGTCACACTGAGCGCGTGAGCGTGGCTACTAATCCCACGCGCAGAAATCTAACAACCAAACTCACGTAGGTTGCAGATCAAAGCGTGTAATTTAAGTTTGTGTCTGTTTTATTAAAGAGTTTATACACTGAATACATCGCCAAGGATACAAGTTTGAAAGCAGTTCAGCTTACCGCAGACTCGACCCTCAGCTCTCTCCGTCTCTCTGCCGGTGTCGCGCGTGTCGCGCGTGCCAAACTGTTTAAAATGACTAATCTGTACTTTACACTCTCACGTGTGCAGTCTGAGTTCATAACATGGTGAAATGTGTGTTTTTCTCCTGTAAAGGTGCTGCTGTGCTCCATTTCAGTATCTAAATGAAATTAAATGTTCATGTACATTTGCATGTTGGACGGAATTGTGCTCGGTAGAACCGGTGTAACAGTCAGAACCGAATCGAAACAACGCGCAGCAGAAACATTCACGTTACTGTGATGGAGCAGAAATACTGAGTTAGTCATTAAACTCGTATAAAAAGGATTTAAGAACTAATTCAACTGATTGGGCCACACAGAATGTCGATTATGACGTAGTCTGAAGTGATTGGACAACCTCGAGGTGGACACGTTTTAACTCCACGCGCGTGCAGCTGCGAAACCTGCAAAAAGAAAACAGAAACGGGTGCGGATTAAAGATGGACACGCGGTTGGTGCTTTTCCTCGCGACGCTTCTCGGCTTTTGCACGTGTAAATCGCAGGATATTTTATTAGACGAAGTTACTGCAGACGTGGTCTCCGACTTTGTCACGTCGGTGGAGTTCGGGAGCGCGCGCTCCGTGTGCCGGCCGGTACCGAGTGCCATGACTCTCTGCCGTGGGCTCGGGTATGGGCACATGCGGCTTCCGACGCTGCTGGGCCACGAGAGCGCGCGGGAAGCGCAACAACAGTCCGGCGCGTGGTTGCCTCTGGTCCATAAACGCTGTCACAGAGATATCACCCGGTTCCTGTGCTCGCTCTTCGCCCCCGCGTGCCTACCGGAGCTCGACCATCCCGTGCGCCCGTGCAGGAGACTATGCGAGAACGTGCGCAATGCGTGCGCGCCTGTTATGAACGCTTTCGGGTTCTCGTGGCCGCACGCGTTCAACTGTAGCCACTTCCCGGGACTGAATTCGACGCTGTGTGTTCCGGGAAGTGACGCCACCAGCCGGGATGTTATTGACGTCCTCCAAGGTTTCTCCTGATAGATTCATTGATTTTAAAATCGTGATAAACTTGTGATTTCCTTCCACAGGCTTTCTTTAGGTGATGGCATGGAGTTCTGGGTAATCAGGTGTGCTCCTTCCCCGTGTGTAGGTAACGTGTTGTGTGATGCCTGCAGCCCAGAATCTGATGCAGAGCATGAAATAGAGGAAAACTTCTGCAGAAGTCAGTTTGGTGAGTGTGAGATGATTTGACCTGAGCATTGACATTATTCCACACTAAAGCACATTTCACAGCATCCTTCCTGCTTCAATCTCCTCTTTAGTGAAAAACATCCACAGTTGTACTGAACGGTACATTTCAGCCTGAAGTTAATGTTATTCCTGGATTCAATGCATTTCGTTTAATATCTCTGGATTGAATGTGTGCCACAGGTGTCTGGTCTGGGCACAGCTCTTTTTTGTACTTTTCAGTTGTAGTTGTACATATAAACAAATGCACTTTTATTTGCATATAAAATCTCTATTTATGCATCTATTATAGTCCCACGTTTCTGTATTATTAAAAAAAAACTTCAATAATGGCATTTCTGTGATTAAATCTATAAACGTTCCTCGCGCTGTTATTGATATTTAGCTTTAATATAATTGTTCTCTCTGAACGGAGAGATTTTTGCTCCTTTTCCACTGATTGGCATGAATAAGACTTGTTTCCCGCTCATCAGCATTCAGGCTTCAGATTGGATCTTCTTCCTTGGAGGGTTTGGACCTTCGAGTGGAGCCTCAGGGGCAGAGTCGGGTCCTGCGTTGGGAAGGTGGAGAGCAGGAGCAGCAGGTGGCGATGCAGCAGAGCGCCCTCTGGCTGAGAGATGCTGGTAACTGCTCATGTCAGGCACTAGATGGGAGGAGCTTCGGTCCACTTCTGGCTTTAGGGGACTTGAAGGACGGACGCATTGTTTTATCCCGACTCGTAAAATGGCCTCATCGTGAGAGAGAGCTGAAGAAGTTCATTAGAAAACTGAGCAAAAAGCCATGCTAGCAGTAGATCAGTTCCCATCTAACATTCAGGTTTGAGGAAAAAAAAAAAAGTTAAATGAAGGAAAAGGTTGATGGTGAAAGCTGAGGCTGATAATACTTCTGTAAGGACTTGAGTTTATTAGAAAGCAGATTTACACCCTGCATGGGGGTTCCTGCCCAACAGCCACCGCTAGCGACGTGCACGTGCCCTGTGTTTTTATCTCTAATAGCTGCACTGTGATTTCACCCTTTTTTAGTCTTTAAATGAAGACCTAAAAAATATTTTATAAAAGAATGAACAGTTTGTATTCTATTTTTATTTACACTACAAATAAAAATGCATCTGAAACACCTGGTGTATTTGAAGTAACCTGATATGCTGCTGTTCTAATGTGCCTCATGTTTAATACATTTCCTCAGGTGAGGTTCTGCCTTATGTGAAATTTTATGCTAATGTGAATAAAACAATGTTTTCCTCATCAATACAAGTCAAATAACTATCACTGAGCACTGAAGAGCAAAATGCACTTTTTCTGGCAAACCTGTTCATCGCAGGACCTGCAGAACGTTTTAGAAACTGACTGTAGAACCTGAACACTAAAACTGAGCTTCACACAGCTGTACTGAAACAAACACCACTGATCCTCACCAGAGATCATCCCCTACCACACACACACACACACACACACACACACACACGCGCCACTGTTCCCGGACCTTTGGAGAAAACCAACATGACCATAAGGAGAACCTGTAAAACAGTAACTGATCAAATTTGCTGTTCCTCCTGAAAGAAATGTTCTCAGAAATGCACCAGATTTATTTCATTTTGTAACATGGTGTGTGTGTGTGTGTGTGTGTGTGTGTCCTTAAAGGTTCTGAGTGTAAAAGGAGCCCACATGGGTGTTAATGAATAATTTAGAGAAGAAGCTGACTGGTTAAACTCCCTCCACCCACACACACACACTCACAAATACAACCTACCTCAGCTCATTTCACCTTTAGTTTTCTCATCTGAAAATTAAAGGAACTCAGACAGAAACCACAAGTAATCAGGTGAGTTTGGCTGTGTGTGTCTGTGTGTGTGTGTGTGTGTGTGTGTGTGTGTGTGTGTGTGTGGTGGGGGATGATCTCTGATGAGGATCAGTGGTGTTTGTTTCAGTACAGCTGTGTGAAGCTCAGTTAGGTTTTAGTGTTCAAGTTCTACAGTCAGTTCCTAAAATGTTCTGCAGGATCTGTACGTGTTACACACACTTTCTGTGATGATGTTTACCTGGCAGGTCAATGTGATGTTCAGTGTGTATTTGATGTTTGTGATGTTGAAAAAAAAAGTGTGTGTGTGTGTGTGTGTGTGTACGTAGTGTTCTGCAGTTTCACTAAATAATAAATAACATTTCACAATGACATGATCGTCATGGAGGATAAGAACAAGCGGAAGTGTTTGGTAGGATGTTTGGTAGGATGCTAATCTGCTTAAACGAGCGCTGCATGATAGTTGTACTTGCCTACTCATACTATTGCTATTACACTGCAGCAGTGCATTGTGGGAAATGGTCTCTGGAGCCATTGCTCTGGCCTTCGTGCCATTGTTGATCTCTCTGCTCATCCGGTACCGGTTCTACTTCGTGCTATTTTACCGGGCCGTGCTGCTTCGCTGGGTTCAGGACTTTAATACTGGCCTCAGCAGGGAGGAGAGAGTGTATGAGTATGTCCTCACACATGCCACAGCAGGAGATCCCGAGAACATCCTCGACACCTTCGACAACTGGAGCAGCAACATCGAGTTTATCAGTCATATAGGACCTAAAAAAGGCATAAAATACACACACACACACACACACACACACACACACACACACACACAAACACACAAGTTTGAGTAAACTTCTTTCTATGTCTCAGGTTTGGTTCTGGATCGTCTGCTGAAGGAACTTTGTCCTATGACGGTGTTGGAACTGGGGACTCACTGCGGCTACACCACGGTAAGAATCGCTCGCGCACTGCCTCTTGGTGCTCGACTCTACTCGGTGGAGATGGATGAGAGGAATGCACGCGTGGCAGAGAAGATCATCCGCATGGCTGGATTTGATGAAGACACGGTGAGAGATTCATGAAATCAGCAGAGTTCATTTCTATAGTGTTTAGTGATCTCTAACCCCATCGTCCCCCGTCCTGGTGCAGGTGGAGCTGATCGTGAGACCCTCAGATGAGGTGATTCCCCGCCTACATGAGGATTTCGGTATTGAGCGTCTGGACTTTGTGTTTATGGACCACTGGAAGCGATGTTACCGGCCGGACCTGCGGGCTCTGGAGGACAGCGGTCTGCTGGGTGATGGCTCCGTGGTGATGGCTGATAACGTGGTGTTTCCTGGCGCTCCCAGCTTCCTGCGTCACGTGCGGCAATGCGGCCTTTATGAACACCGCATACATCGCGCCGCACTCGAGTACATCCCGGGAATCCGTGATGGCATGGCTGAACTCGTGTTCCGTGGCATCAAGTAAAGGACACGTGGGATACCGTCAGATTATTTATTATTCATTTTAAAACGAACAGCGAGCAGGGGCTTTATTTGCTACAGGAACCAAATGTCCAACCCAAAAAAAATTAAAACACAGAAGCAAAAACAAAATGTATTTAAAATCACAAAATGTGGTTCCATATATTCAGTTTAAAATATTTCAAATATTAGAAATTAAAATCAAATGTAAAAAAAAAAAAAAAAAAAAAAATTAAAAAAAAAAAAAAAAAAAAAAGAAATCGATTTAATATATTTTTACTTCTTTACTTCTTTTTACTGCATTAGCAGTCTCTACACTAGTTAGGTAGAATTAGCTTAGCCTCCATTACCCAACACTAAATACACCTTAACCTCGGGTTATGAATTTAATTCGTTCCGGAACATCATTCACCCCTGAAAATGAGTACACCGATACGAGTTTTCCCATAAGAATAATGGAAAGTGGGATAATGTGTTCAGAACAACCCCAAATATTCATATAAAAAATACAATCAATATGGACTAATTATTTAGCATGTAATAATGGTGCCTCAACATCAAAAAAAAAAAGGAAAACAGGATCATAACTTTGAACTTTACCTTGGAGAAGAGTGAATGCTGGTGTGATGGACATGACGTTCGGAGGAGCAGAAGACAAATCTCCTTCCATCATGATAGCGGGTGAACCATCACCAGAATCACTGTTATACATGTTATTTTTCTTGATGATCATCTTTAGTTCCAGTGATAAATTCTTTTTTTCTTCCAATTTCAATAACAGGCTTCTGTTTCATCGACGACGTGAATAAAATCTATTTAATGACACCATTTTAACACTCAGTAATATATATTTACTGTTATAATGGAATAAAGATGCAGTGATATTGTACATGATGCTGTTGAGTAAAGACGATTGTACTGTAGAATTAACGACACACACACACACACACACACACAGAGAAACAACACAGACGAGTGTCTGATCACAATAAATGGGCGTGTTGTGTGACGAAGAACCAACACCCTCCAACATTTCATCTGTGAGTTTCAAATGATTCTGAAAATCTTAGCAAATGACGACTCAGATTCACACACACACACACACACTCTCTCTCGCTCTCTCTTACACACACACACACACACACACACACTCTCTCTCTCGCTCTCTCTTACACACACACACACATACTCTCTCTCTCTCTCTCTCTCTTACACACACACACCCCCACCCTCACTCTCTCTCTTACACACACACACCCCCACCCTCACTCTCTCTCTTACACACACTCACTCACTCCCTCCAACACACTCTTACACACACACACACTTTTTTTTCCACACACACAATCACACACACTTTTGCACTCACACACACACACATGCTCACACCAAATTAATAAAAAGATCTGTATTAATAATTATTTTATTTATAAACATTTACAAATGTAAAACCTGCCAACACACTCACTGTTCTTTTTACTGTCAGATGCCAGGATGTAGAAAAACTAGTGTGTGGGTGTGTGTGTGTGTGTGTGTGTGTGTGTGTGTGTGTGTGCTACTGTTGTCCTTGACAGTGACAGACTAAATACAGACACTGTGAAGAGTTTGTTATTAAAACAGTTTTTACACTTTTAGACTATTTTACACTTTTAAATAAAACAAAAATACAGGTGTGTGTGTGTGTGTGTGTGTGTGTGTGTGTGTGTGTGTAGATTGTTGAGTGCTGTTCAGTTCCACTGCTGTGGGAAAATATAATATGAGGTTTAGATCATCCACTGGTCCTGATCCTGATCTGCTCCCTCCATATCCACCTACAAACACACACACACACACACACACACACACACACACACACACACACACACACACACACACACACACACACAATTTAAATACGCTGAAAAAATAAGTCTAATAAAGTAATAGTTAAAGTAAGAGTAATGTTCATCTACATTTGAACTAAACACACACACTGTTGCTCCACCTTCCCATCACTGTAGGTGTGTGTGTGTGTGTGTGTGTGTGTGTGTGTGTGTAAGATGCTGAAATAGCAGGAACATGCTCAGGATGTGGAGGATGTGGAATATTTTCCTGTATCTCAGTGGCATCAGCATGTCCTATCTATGTTCAGTATCCATGTCCTGGTCCCTCTGTAACTCTACACATCACCCAACACACTTAGCATGCCTAGCACGTTGCTAACAAAAACCAACACAGTCTGGAGCTCAAACATCCAGTTGCTCTCAAAATCAGAAATCTGACCTCATTTATCTCGCCATCATCAGGAAACTCATTATAAATGTTCATGTCATCCATGTCCTGCATGTCCTCATCTTCCTCTGAGTCCTCCTCACTGTCCTCCTCATCCTCATCATCCTCCTCTTCCTCCTCATCAAACGTCTGCAAGTGATAGACAGAAAGCAGTGAAATGACTTTTTTACCTTAAATACCATCAACCTCTTCCTCCTCATCACCAGAGGATCATCACTTAGATCTGCTCAGTACAGAGTGGATTTACCTCAAACACTGGCCGGCCGATGGGCATCAGGTTACTGTCCTTCTCTGCAATGTTCTGCAACTGAAAACAAATACAAAAGGTTTCACATACACACTTACACTAAACCTACACACTGGTGTACAGGAGCCTCCACTGCAGTGTGCTCAGGATCTCACCCATGTCTGGTGCTGCTGCTCCTGCTGCTGGAGCTCTGCTTCATCCACACACGGCCGATCCAAATTAAACCACAAAGACTCTGTTATCCTCGGGAACAGAGAGGGGAACAGTGTGGACATGTCTATATACACACACATATATAGACACACACACACACACACACACACACACACACACACACACACACACACACACACACACACACTTACTAAGAGAATATGTCACTGTTTATTTCACTATCTTCTCTAAATATGTGCAAAAACTGTTCCTAATAAACTCCACCACTGCACTAGAAGGTGTGTGTTTTCATCTCAGTCCACACAGAAGAACATTTACAAGGTGCAGGTCGTAATTTAAAACCAAACTCGTACAAATCGCTCGGGACCTTCAGCTCCTAAACTTTACACCTGAACACCTGAACACATGACTAAACTAATGTCATAAAATCATTAAACACACACACTCTTACCTAAAACACGAGTTTCAAGCAAAACACCATCAGCTTTCAAATTCTATGGCTGAGCGGAAGTCGGTGTTCTGTTGAAAGTGTTCCTACCGAATACAGAAGGATCATAATAATCGGTTCCGCCATTCTCCTGCCAGTGCCGCGTCGAGGCACACACGAGGATAAAACTTCCCTGAGAGAAAAATATATCAGACACAAACCACACAGCAAAGCATTGTCCAACACCTCTGATATTATTATAATCATTTTCTCTCTCTATTTATGTTTCAGACAGGACACCATTTCAATTCTTTACCTCCACATCATATACCAACACCCTGTCACACCTCACACCTTCACCTGAATTATCACTGACTGATAAATATACTCATTTAAATAATCCCAGTGTCTTTTTAAATGTTAAATCTTTCTCCAAACAGAAGTGTGTGTCTGAGTCATGCCACCAGAAGTGGTGTGGAGGAACGTCGTCTCGTTTTTACTGTGTACCCCTGTGTATAGTAGAAATGACAATCGAAGCCTCTTGACTTGACGTGATGATGCTTTAATCTGGGGACCTGCAGTGATGATCCCCCTGACACATGTAGAAATGTAAATAGAGATAATAAACTATAGAACAGATGCTGCCCATGTCCAGTGGAGAATTTTTACATTAGAAATTGAGCTTGAATTGAAATGATTTTATGTTAGATGCATCATGAAGATTTCCATTAAACCCTCAGACCACACACACACACACACACACACACACACACACACACACACACACACACAGAGACAGTTTGATGTTTCTCAAAAAAATATGTACATATTGCAGTAGAATGTGAAGGTTAAAATGTAATGGAGATATCAGGGGTTATAGAGGTGTGTAAAGTACACTTATGACTTTCTCTCTCTCTGTGTGTGTGTGTGTGTGTGTGTGTGTGTGTGTGTGTGTGTGTGTGCACTAATTCATAACCCATAATAAGATAATGACCTGAACATGTCTGTGAAAGCTGGTCACAGTGACACAGAAAAAAAAAAAAAGACTGCCTTCTTATTTTCTAAATGGACTCCTCCTCTCTCCCTCTCTTTCTCTCTCTCTCTCTCCCTCTCTTTCTCTCTCTCTCTCCCTCTCTATCTCTCTCTTTCACTCTTTCTCTGTCTCTCTCACACACACACGCACACACACCTCTAAGTCTTAACTCTTAAACATCTGAAACAGCAAAACCAGGCTACTGAAGAAGATTCTGTGGTGTTATTGGGGACGTTATTTGGTGGAGATCTCAGCAGATAGAAATGCAGCAAATCTCCAGGTAAGAAAAATCAACACATTTCATTTGAATCAAAATAATGAAGTGAAATCCTGTAGTGTTGAAGGAGAAATTTGTGAAGAAATAAATATTCACACTGAGCTTGATTAGATTATTAACACACACACACACACACACACACACACGCGTGTCCTTTATATTTATTTGTTTCTCTTTAGGGTTTGGCTTTTGTTTTCTATATTGGTATCTTTACCACTTTGTTCTCTCGCTCTGGAGAAACTGAACATGTGCATGGATGCTAAACACCACAAAACTGAGCCAGGACCAGAAGGAGAACTTTACCAGCAGGTAACACACACACACACACAGTGTAGATCCCTCACTCCGGTGTGTATTGCTTTGTGGGGTTGAAGGTCAGTGTGTGTCATTTCTCATAGCTAATCATTTCTTATGAGGTGAAAAGTTGTTTCTACATCATCACATTTTATGGCCAACCCACGACTGCATTCATACACTTCTCCATCTTCACTTTTAAAACAGTGTAATGAATATAAAAGTCAATCATGTAGAATAGTGAGTTGTTTAGAAGTTTCACCATATTATAGTTGTTTAAGTGTTTAGTTATAAGATCTGCTGAGATGCCAG
>MU551552.1:107450-109950 GCA_024362625.1 Silurus asotus | reverse complement strand
TCTGTGGTTTTCTGTTTGTTTGCGGAGTTTAACTGAAATCTGACCTTTTACCTGTTGAATTATTTCCCGTGTGGAAACACACGCGGAACTTTATATCAGCCTTAACCTTCAGCAGCTTTATGACTCAGTGAAATCACACTTTTACCTTATTTTGAGGATTTTACGCTTTATTATATCATCTATTTTTAGCGTGACGTCAAAAAAAACATTTCACATCTCAGACGGGGCGGGGCTAGGCAAGGTCACATGGGCCAGAAATCATCCACGTCATCAAGAGTAAAAAAATTCGATGGAAAGAGACGCGTTTTGTCCTTCACTGACTTCCTGTATGAAGGTGACGTGACTAACGCATAACTGTTTACTATACAATCAGTCACGTGCCAATAGTCACCTTTCACATTCAGCCGTGATATTCCACATGAGCCAGAGGAGGAGGATCAGTTACTCTGTCTGGAACATAGATGTACAGGTCCACATCCAATCCACATCTGACTCCCATCCCCTCCATCCTCCTCTCATCCCAATCACAGTATGGGGTGATGAACGTGTAATGTACAGACAGAGAAGAGAGTTTCACTGCAGGAGGAGGATGGAGGAGGGGGTGGTGGGGTTTGGTTTAGGAGGGTGAAGGTGGTGTAGTACTCATTTTAACATAATAATAATAATAATAAATTGGTAATAAAGTGCATTAAATGTAATGTCGAACAGATGTGCGGGCGTGCGTCGGACAGGTGTGTGCGGGCGTGCGTCGGACAGGTGTGCGGGCGTGCGTCGGACAGGTGTGCGGGTGTGCGTCGGACAGGTGTGCGGGCGTGCGTCGGACAGGTGTGGGGGTGTGTGGGACAGGTGTGCGCGGGCGTGCGTCGGACAGGTGTGCGGGTGTGTGGGACAGGTGTGCGGGTGTCAGACAGGTACAGATGATGCTTTATATTACTGCTGTAGAGTGCAGAATAAACACACACCTGCATGTTTACTGAACTATACACAATCTCACACACGTGCACACAAACACAAACACACACACACACACACACACACAATGCAGCACTCCACCCCCTGCTCTTCACATGCAAATGATCTACAGGGAGGAGTGAACATGGAAAAACACTTAACAATAAAATTGTCATCCACACCACTAGATTTTATTATTATTTATTATAACTGTTATTATTAGGACACTACTGCTTTTACTGCTTTTATCTGTCCGGAAAATAACAAAGGGTCTATAACACTTTAAAGAGCTTTTAGTACACAAGGGGAAGTTTACACACACGCACACACACAAACACTCACACACACACACACACACACACACACACAACCTTTTTTTAGACAGTGTGAAGACGCACTGAGAGCTTTTAAAATAGGACCATTAAAAGTAATAATATTTGTATTTATTAAAGAACACAACACACTGTTCATTTACACTTTCTTTATGTTCTGCAGCACATGGGGGAGTTTACTGATATAAACACCTCCCTCTCTCCCTCTCCCTCTCCCTTTGTCTCTCTGTCTCTCTCTCTCTCTTTTCTCTCTCTCTCTCTCTCTCTCTCTCTCTCTCTCTCTGTCTCTCTCTCTTTTTCTCTCTGTCTCTTTGTCTCTCTCTCTCTGTCTCTCTCTCTTTTTCTCTCTGTCTTTTTTTCTCTCTCTCTCTCTCTCTCCCTCCCTCTCTCTGTCTTTTTCTTTTTCCCTCTCTCTCTCTCTCTCTCTCTCTCTCTCTCTCTCTCTCTCTCTCTCTCTCTCTTTATCTTGCCCCCCCCTCTCTCCCTTTCCCTCCCTCTCTCTCTCTCTCTCTCTTATCTCCCTCCCTCTCTCTCTCTCTCTCCCTCTCCCTCCCTCTCTCTCTCTCTTATCTCCCTTTATTCTCGGTCGGAAATAGTCAGTGTTTTACTGAGAAGCAGTGAGGAAGTGTATCTGCACCATCAGTGATTTACACTCATCAGAGGAGTGTGTGCTGTGCACGTCCCTGTGAATGAGGCGTTACTATGGAAACAAGTGTAATAATATACACTGCTAGAGGTGCTGTTCCAGAGAACTAATCACCACCTTCTGACCAATCAGAGGGCAGAATTAAATGAAGTGCAGTGGTGCCCCGGGGTCTGGAGTGGGAGTGTGTTTTGGTGTGAAGTGTGGGGAAGTGGAGTGTGGGGAAGTGGAGTGTGTGGAAACTCCAGAAGCCACATCATTGCTTAGACTCCTGACCTCAGCTTTGATGTCCCGTTATTTCTGGGTTCTGCTGCGAGGTCATGGATCAGAATAGCACTTCACATGGTTTTTCTCTCAGCAGCAGTTTTATTTGCCAGCTCAGGATCTCCGTGACGCCTGAATGTGGAACTGCTCTGGGTGTGGATTCGAGCAGACTGCGTCTCAATAAAAACTTCAATCTAAAAGCTGAACCTGTTTACCGTCTCAGTGTCTGTCCTCTGCTTCTGGATCATGAACTTCCATCCCCTTCGTTCCTTACTGAGAAATTCATGTAAAATTCACACTCAGACTGACG
>MU551552.1:78049-80244 GCA_024362625.1 Silurus asotus | reverse complement strand
ATATATCATATTATGTTATATTATATATTGTTATTGTATATTATATTATAATATATTATTATATTGTATATTATATATATAAAATGTTATGATGTTAAACAGTAAATAATAATATTATATAAATATAATTTAAATGCACAAATCGCTGTTGTTTCTGTGAAATTTTCAGACTGAATTCTGTTCACTCAATATTATAAAAGCTGCACGCGCTGCTCCATTTATAACCCAAACCCGGTTTTAGTTTTTGGACTGAAATGGCCATTACTGAATAAAACCAACATTATATTACAACACGGCGAGATGAGATGGAATGAAGACGTGGTCCCGAGAGAGAGAGAGAGAGAGAGAGAGAGAGAGAGAGAGAGAGAGAGAGAGAGAGAGATACTTTGGGTCCATTTCCTGGTTCTAAAAGGGAAGGGAAAATGAAAACGGGCGCGCGCGGAGGAGCTTCTTCGCCAAACACACTAATCAGATCAGGAGCTCTCGGTCCCGGTGTGCGCGCGCTCTCAGGGCCAGGCCCAACTGGAGCTTAGAACTTAATCAAATTAAACTCACACTAAACTAATTAGCCTGCAATCTGCCACGCGCGCTGTCCTGGAGCTCCAGCTCAGAGTCCCGCACCGGGGCGCGCTCTATTCTGTTCTACAGACCAGGGGGGTCGGGAGAGGGGTAGAGGTGGTGGTTGTTGTTGTTGTGTGTGTGTGTGTGTGTGTGTGTGTGTGTTTTCAGAAAGCGTCTTTTATTACACAAATTTTTGAAAGAACAGAAAAATGCTGCACACTGGGACATGGCGATGCTCCATCAGCGCGCACGCGCTTTAAAAAGCTCTGTATTTCCGCTCGGATTCAACACTTCATTACACGCTCGCGACGTATAGACACACTTCCGTATCAGTGTATCAGTAAACAGAAGAAAAGAATTTGTGATAAAGGGAAAAATCACCAGTTCTTTTACATCACTTCTGAACTCTAAAATCTGAAGGTTCCTCTACAGGAACAGTTGAGAAACAGCTAAGGAACCTTCTTACTAAATTCGTTTTAAGGAAACATCCACATGCAGTTTTGAAGAGGATTGTCAATGCTTCTGTTCATGAAAAGGTTTTATTTTGGAAACAACTCTCAAATGTTTTTTTCTCCAGATGAACACCTGAAGAACCCTGCAGAGTTCTAGAGCTGACCTGCAGATGCTGCAGTTTACAGTAATACAGAACGACATATAACAAGCTAACAGCCCTGACAGAGGCAGGGCAGGAACTGAGGCAGGAACCGAGGCAGGGCAGGAACTGAGGCAGGGCAGGAACTGAGGCAGTATAGGGACATGGGCAACTTCTTCACCCATACATTTGACAACACACAACATGAAGGGGGAGGTGGGAGCTTAGTGGTTAAGGCATTGAACTTTGGATGAGAAGGTCACAGGTTCAAATCCCACAGCCAGTGTTGGGCTCCTGAGCAAGGCCCCTAACCCTCCTCTGCTCAGTTGGATAAAGGATTCTGCCTAATGCCTAAAATGTAAACATTCAGTTTAAATCATTCTCCTGATGTTGCACCATGTCCAGTATGTGATTAGAGACGTCTCCATCCCTAATGGCTCTACCTCTAATACCTTCACCCACAGTGACTCCTCCTGTCCAGTTTAGAAGGAATTGTGGACTAAGTGCTTCCAGCTGCTAGAATGTAAAAGAACAGAAACTTTTGTATACTGAACAAATCAACTTCAAGAAGATTCATGTAACTAAAAAAGGATTAAAAAAGTGTCTTAACAACATCTATAACTGCAGCTAATAATAACATTTCACCCAACACACATCTCAGCACCCAACACACATCTCAGCACCTAACACCCAACACCCAACCCAACACACATCTCAGCACCCAACACTCAACCCAACCCACATCTCAGCACCCAACACCCAACCCAACCCACATCTCAGCACTCAAACCAACACACATCTCAGCACCCAACACTCAACCCAACCCACATCTCAGCACCCAACACTCAACCCAACACACATCTCAGCACCCAACACCCAACCCAACACACATCTCAGCACCCAACACCCAACCCAACACACATCTCAGCACCCAACCCAACCCACATCTCAGCACCCAACACTCAACCCAACCCACATCTCAGCACCCCACACCCAACCCAACCCACATCTCAGCACTCAAACCAACACACATCTCAGCACC
>MU551552.1:68049-70549 GCA_024362625.1 Silurus asotus | reverse complement strand
CTCTGAATAAAAAATATTCCTCGTATGAACTTTAATATAAATAAATGTGGATTGTCGCGGCTGCTGAAAATTAATGCTGCTGGTCAGGAGAGAGATGCAAAATGAGACATCTGACATTCAGCATCCATCTCCACAACAAACAAAGATCTCCCTCTGTGTGTGTGTGAGATTTTTCCGTGTGTATATGTGCAGTACAGTGTGTGTGGAATGTGTGGTGGAGTATGTGGTGTGAGTGAGTGGAGCTTGTGGTGGAGTGAGTTGTGGAGTGAGTGGTGGAGTGTGTGTGTGGTGTAAGTGGTGGAGTGTGTGGAGTGAGTGGAATGTGTGGTGGAGTGTGTTGTGTGGGTGGTGGAGTGAGTGGAATGTGTGGTGGACTGTGTGGGGTTTGTGGTGGAGTGAGTGTTGGTGTGAGTGGTGGAGTGTGTGGTAAAGTGAGTGTTGGAGTGTGTGGAGTGAGTGGTGGAGTGTGTGTTGGAGTGAGTGGTGGAGTGTGTGGAGTTTGTGGTGGAGTGTGTGGTGTGAGTGGTGGAGTGTATGGAATATGTGGTGTGAGTGAGTGGTGGAGTAAGTGAAGTGAGTGGTGGAGTGTGTGGTGGAGTGTGTGGAGTTTGTGGTAAAGTGTGTGGTGTGAGTGGTGGAGTAGGTGGTGGAGTGTGTGTTGGAGTGAGTGGAGGAGTGTGTGGAGTAAGTGGTAGAGTGTGTGGTGGAGTGAGTGGTGGAGTGTGTGGAGTAAGTGGTGGAGTGTGTGTTGGAGTGAGTGGTGGAGTGTGTGCAGTGTGTGTTGGAGTAAGTGGTGGAGTATGTGGTGGCGTGTGTGTTGGAGTGAGTGAAGGAGTGTGTGGTGGAATGAGTGGTGGAGTGTGTGGTGAAGTGTGTGTTGTAGTAAGTGTTGATGTGTGTGTTGGAGTGTGTGGAGTAAGTGGTGGAGTGTGTGTTGGAGTGAGTGGAGGAGTGTGTGGTGAAGTGTGTGTTGGAGTGAGTGGTTGAGTGAGCTAAGGAGTGTGTGGAGTAAGTGGTGGTGTGTGTGTGTGTGTTGGAGTGAGTGGTGGAGTGTGTGAAGTGAGTGGTAGTGTGTGTGGTGGAGTGTGTGTTGGAGTGAGTTGAGTGTGTGGTGGAGTGTGTGAAGTAAGTGGTGGATTGTGTGGAGTAGGTGGTGGAGTGTGTGTTGAAGTGAGTGGAGAAGTGTGTGGTGGAGTGTGTGGAGTAAGTGGTGGAGTGTGTGTTGGAGTGAGTGGAGGAGTGTGTGGTGGAGTGTGTGGAGTAAGTGGTAGAGTGTGTGGTGGAGTGTGTGGAGTGTGTGGTGGAGTGAGTGGTGGAGTGTGTGTTGGAGTGTGTGTTGGAGTGTGTGGTGGAGTGTGTGTTAGAGTGAGTGGTGGAGTGTGTGGTGGAGTGTGGTGGAGTGTGTGGTGGAGTGTGTGGTGGAGTGTGTGGTGGAGTGTGTGGTAGAGTGTGGTGGAGTGTGTGGTGGAGTGTGTGTTAAAGTGAGTGGTGGAGTGTGTGGAGTGTGTGTTGGAGTGTGTGGTGGAGTGTGTGTTAGAGTAAGTGGTGGAGTGTGTGGTGGAGTGTGGTGGAGTGTGTGGTGGAGTGTGTGGTGGAGTGTGTGGTGGAATGTGGGGAGTTTGTGGTGAAGTGTAATTAGTACCAATTCCTGAAGAACCGAGGAAGAGGAAGACCAGTGGATGTTCTTCATCATACCATCCATTCTCCTTCCTCCTGATGGCTGTAAAAGTAGAGACAGGGGCGGGGCTTATATTAGTTTTACTACAGAAAGTGAATAATTCTGCAATATATATATAGACAGACAGACAGATAGATAGACAGATAGATAGATAGACAGATAGATAGATAAATAGATAGATAGATAGATAGACAGACAGACAGACAGACAGACAGACAGATAGATAGATAAATAGATAGATAGACCTCTGACTCTTGCATTAGAGCAGAAATCTATTCAATAAAAATGTTATTATAGTTTATATTAACATGCCAGTTATTAAAGACCAACACACAGTAACAGTGTTGAGGTGTTCAGTTACAGCATACCATCTAAAAACGATGTTCAGTTACAGTGTAACTGTTCAGAAACGCTGTTTAATTACAGTGCAACGCTTAGTAACGATGTTCATTTACATTTACATTTGCGGCATTTAGCAGACGCCCTTATCCAGAGCCACGTACAAAACAGTCCACCATTGTTCCTGTCCTGGAGAAAGCCCAGCCCGCCTGCCTCAACGACTACCACCCTGTAGCCCAGACCTCAGTAGTGATGAAGTGCTTTGAGAGACTGGTCAGAGACGTCATCACTACCAGACACACTGGACCCTCTACAGTCCATGTACCGCCAGAACTGCTCTATTAAGGACGCCATTGCTCATCTTCTCCACACAACGATGAGCCACCTGGACTACAGGAAAGGGAATTATGCAAAATACTGTTTGTGGACCACAGTTCAGCGTTCAACACCATAATTCCCTACACACTAACCTCTAAGTTGGAG
>MU551551.1:123777-133777 GCA_024362625.1 Silurus asotus | reverse complement strand
CACTGTCCCTAAACATGTCTTTAACCACTGTCCCTAAACATGTCCCTAATCACTGTCCCTAAACATGTCTTTAACCACTGTCCCTAAACATGTCCCTAATCACTGTCCCTAAACATGGCTTTAATCACTGTCTTTGAACATGTCTTTAATCACTGTCCCTGAACATGTCTTCAACCACTGTACCTAAACATGTCTTCAACCACTGTCCCTTAACATGTCTTTAACCACTGTCTTTGAACATGTCTTTAACCACTGTACCTAAACATGTCTTCGCCCACTATCCCTTAACATGTCTTTAACCACTGTCCCTAAACATGTCCCTAATCACTATCCCTAAACATGTCTTTAACCACTGTCCCTAAGCATGTCCCTAATCACTGTCCCTAAACATGTCTTTAACCACTGTCCTTAAACATGTCCCTAATCACTGTCCCTAAACATGTCTCTAACCACTGTCCCTAAACATGTCTTTAACCACTGTCTTTGAACATGTCTTTGACCACTGTCCCTTAACATGTCTTTAACCACTGTCCCTAAACATGTCTTTAACCACTGTCTTTGAACATGTCTTTACCCACTGTACCTAAACATGTCTTCAACCACTGTCCCTTAACATGTCTCTAACCACTGTCCCTAAACATGTCTCTAACCACTGTCCCTAAACATGTCCCTAACCACTGTCTTTGAACATGTCTTTGACCACTGTACCTAAACATGTCTTTAACCTTTAACCACTGTCCCTAAACATGTCTTCAATCACTGTCCCTAAACATGTCTCTAACCACTGTCCCTAAACATGTCTTTAACCACTGTCTTTGAACATGTCTTTGACCACTGTACCTAAACATGTCTTTAACCTTTAACCACTGTCCCTAAACATGTCTTCAATCACTGTTCCTGAACATCTCTTTAACCACTGTCCCTAAACATGTCTGTGTATTGTGACTGTATTGTGGCCGTATTGAAGCTGTGTATTGAGACTGTATTGTGGCTGTATTGCGACTGTATATTGTGACTGTATTATGGCTGTATTGTGGCTGTATATTGTGACTGTATTGTGGCTGTATTGCGACTGTATATTGTGACTGTATTGCAGCTGTATATTGTGACTGTATTGTGGCTGTATTGTGGCTGTATTGCGGCTATGTATTGTGACTGTATTGTGGCTGTATTGCAACTGTATATTGTGACTGTATTGTGAGTGTATTGCGGCTGTGTATTGTGACTGTATTGTGGCTGTATTGCAGCTGTGTATTGTGACTGTATTGCAGCTGTATATTGTGACTGTATTGTGGCTGTATTGTGGCTGTATTGCGACTGTATATTGTGACTGTATTGCAGCTGTATATTGTGACTGTATTGTGGCTGTACTGTGGCTGTATTGCGACTGTATATTGTGACTGTATTGCAACTGTATATTGTGACTGTATTGCGAGTGTACTGTGGCTGTGTATTGTGACTGTATTGTGGCTGTATTGAAGCTGTGTATTGTGACTGTATTGTGGCTGTATCGCGACTGTGTATTGTGACTGTATTCTGAGTGTATTGCGGCTGTGTATTGTGACTGTATTGTGGCTGTATTGCAGCTGTATATTGTGACTGTATTGTGGCTGTAACGCGGCTGTGTATTGTGACTGTACTGTGGCCGTATTGAAGCTATGTATTGAGACTGTATTGCGGCTGTATATTGTGACTGTTTTGCGGCTGTATATTGTGCCTGTATTGTGGCTGTATTGCGGCTGTATAGTATACGCATGTATATGTTTCCAGGCTCACTGGGAATGTGAGCAGCTGTAGGAGGTTTTTGTATTTCTCTTATTCTTGTTTTTCTGATTATGAAGTGTCCTAAAGTGGAGGAAACACTACAAATAAAAGCCCACAAAAGTTTTCTTATTTATTTTTATTTTTTTATTTTTTATTAATGATTCAAGCAACAAACATGTACAAATTAACCAAACAGGACATATACAGGAAAATAATAATAACAATAATAACAACAATAATAGTTTCACAAAACATACATAAATAAAACACCAGATACAAATGTAAAATATTAAATAAATAAAAATGAGAACAGATAAATCACATAAATCACAACTACACATGAAAGACTTGCGCATCAGTGACATTACCAATTTAATTATCGTAAATCTATTACTTTACTTGTTTTTAATCAGTTTTCAAGGCTGCAAATTTGAGATTTTTTGTTTATAAATAAAAAAATCCCCAAACAAAATGAAGCCCACACAAGCTTCTGTTCATCATTAGTCAAAGAAACGTCACTGACTTAGACTCCGCCTTTCCGCTTATTCCCGGAGCGGATTGGGTGTTGGGGAAATGTCGTTACGCCCTCTCTCTGTGTGTGTGTGTGTGTGTGTGTGTGTGTGTGTGTGTGTGTGTGTGTGTGTGTGTGAGAGAGAGACTGTGTTTTGCGTGTTTGTATTCCAGCTGTTGTATTGATCAGTACCCGCAGTTCAGTTTCAGAGTTCCAGCGCTGCGGTTTGTCGCAAACGGATTTTTACCGGAATTAAGGATCGCACGCGCGCGCGTGTGTGTGTGTGTGTGTGTGTGTGTGTGTGTGTGTGTGTGTGTGTGTGTGTTGAGCGGGATGTGACTGTATCCAACCACAACAGGTAGCATTGCTCTTATTATTATTAATTATTATTATTATTATTATTATTATTATTATTATTATTATTCAATCTAAAATCACGTAAAAAACATTCGAATAACATCGTTGATATTGTTCAATAATAAAGCAGTAATGAATTAATCATCAAATAATGAAAATAATGGATTTTGAAAGTGTGTTCTTGATATGTTCCTGGTGTGTTCTTGAGCTATGAGAATGTAAAACTTTGTTCTGTTCTGTGGTGGAAATGTGATGATGGTCAGGATGAAAAGTACTGCTTCTGGAGCTCGAACTCAGAAGAACACTGGAGTTTTCTCGTTTCTTGGAGACAATGCAGTGTTGATGCATTCTGAACACACAAGCAGCAGAACCATGTCTGATCTGTAGCTCAGAGCTCTGAAGAGGGAAATCAGTATCTACAAAACCTAGAAATTCTACAGCCTGAGCTTAATAAACCAGCTGTCAGCTGAAATCCAAGTTAGTTTGGTGCAGACGTGTGCTTATTATAATAACGTGTGATTATAATATTCCATTTAAAATGTGTTAAATCATTTAATCTAAGATCAGTGTTATAATCTACCTATAGCTCAATTTACATTTAAATCAGAAAACTGAAAGAGTTGGTTTTAGAGTGTGACTGTGTGTAAGTAACAAAGCTCAAAGTTCAGCCCCTGTGTGTGTGTGTGTGTGTGTGTGTGTGTGTGTGTGTGTGTGTGTGTGTGTGTGTGTGTGTGTGTGTGCGTGCCTGCGTGCGTGCAGAACAAGTGCATGGAGATATTATGGAGAATTGAGCATGACGTGTTAACATCAGGGATTTTATCAGCTGGGATTAAACACTGTTGATCTTCTCTCTCTCTCTCTCTCTCTCTCTCTCTCTCTCAACACACACAAACACACACGCACACACCATGCTCTAATGATCTCTTCTGTGTGGAAATATTATTAAATGTGCTTTTTCTAATAGCTTTATTATTATTACTAAATTCTAATTTCCCCTTCCTGTTCCTCCACAGTCACTTCCTGAATGCTGAGATGTTTCTGTATTGGATGAGGGAGCGATGGTTACCCTGCTGCCAAGAACCCTGCAGGAATGCCGTTTCCTCTTGCTAACGATAGACCCACTCTGACACGCCCACGTGCTGCCATAAGCCAATCGGCTTCGATGGAAAACTCGTCCTCCTCGTCATTTTGGTGGGAAAACAGCAGCTCATTGGTGCTCAGAACTCTCTGGTCAACACCCACTGTGCAGGTAACAGAGCAGGCAGTGGTGCAGGAGGTGGGGCAGTATGTTGGGCGTGTCCTGAGTGTTCCACTGCAGGTGTTCTTCAGTGTGCTGATGGTGTGTGTGTTGTTGTTGGCGTTGTGTGGAAATGCGGTGGTGTGTGTGATGGTGTACCACCGCGCTGCCATGCACTCCGCCATTAACTTCCTGCTAGCCAACCTCGCCTTCGCCGACATGCTGCTGACAGTCACTGCCGTGCCCTTTGACCTGGTCACCATGGTGACAGCACAGTGGCTGTTTAGTGCCACTCTTTGCCGGGCGTCAGCCATGCTTTTGTGGTTGTGTATGTCAGTGGGTGTGGCCATGCTGTTGGCGATCAGTGTGGATCGTTTCCTGATTATTGTGCGGAGACAAGACCGTCTCACACCACACCGGGCCAAGATCCTCATCGCTGCCTCCTGGATCCTCGCTTTTTTCCTGTCTTTCCCACTGTTGCTAGGATACCCGTCCCTGCAGATACCCCCTAGTGCACCACAGTGCGTCCTAAGCTACTCCCCCGACAGTAGTTACCATGGATACGTGGTGCTTCTGGCCCTAGTGAGCTTCTTCATTCCATTTGCCATAATAGCGTGTTCCTTTGCTGCAATCCTGAGTTCTATTAGGCACAATGCACTTCGGATCAGTTGTGACTCCGCCCTCTCCCTGTCTAAGCCCCGACCGCTCCACCTGAGCGTGGATGTGGGCTTCAAGACACGAGCCTTCTTCACCATTCTGCTGCTGTTTGTGCTAGCTTTCACCTCGTTGGCGCCCCTGGTGGTGTTCAGCCTGTGTGCTGCGTTCAGCAGTGGTGTTTATAATGGGGCGGGGTTTTTCCAGGTAAGTACCTGGCTGCTGATACTCAGCTTTTTGCGTCCCGCTCTCAACCCACTCATCTACTACTGCCGCATCAGGAAGTTCCGCCACGCCTGTGCCCACTGGGTGCCCTCCCTCTGCAAGCTCCGCCCACCACTACCCAGCCATGCCCAGCGAAGGATCAGGCCCAGTGCAGTGTACGCCTGCAGTGAATATCACTCCAGCATCTAACACACACACACACACACACACACACACACACACACACACACACACACACAATATACACCTTTACTGTGCCTGTAATTTACTTCCTAATTGTACATCTGTATGTAATTTTTTTACATAAGAAAAATTGCTTGTGTGTGTGTGTGTGTGTGTGTGTGTGTTTGACTTCATGAATTGTGAAAATATGCAATACTCTACTGTTTTTCTCCTTTAGAAATATTACATTTATAAAAGCATCTTTGTGTGAATTTAATTCTTAATACTGTCTCTTCTATTTTTGTATTATCTCTCACACACACACACGGATTATGTTATAAATGATACTACAGCACCTGACCAATCAGCAGCTTTACTTTAAATACACAGTATTGAAATTTCTCTTTCATCCTCAATCTTCCTGAACAGCTCGGAGATCCTGAATATAACTGTTTAGAAAAATAAGATTAATTATTATTATTATTATTATTATTACTGTCAAAGCTAAATGTAGCATTTAAGAGGACCAAACACCCAGACTCTGTGAGCTGCACATTTACAGACAAGCTGCAGCTATTCACTTCTCAGTCACTGGTTAATGACAGGAAATCAGAGCTGTGATGGGTATGTTGGGTTTCAGGGACACTGGTGGAATTTCTTTGCATGTAGGAGGACAGGTCTAGATGAACAAATAGGCAGCAGGGTGTAACGATTATCTGGTCAAATCTGGTGAAGATTGGACAACATTTGGAGAAAGACCAAAAATGGCAATTGAATGTTAACATTTCAGCATGCTATTGCACATTTAGTCCAGTAGGTGGAGAAGAAAGAAATTTGTTGCAAAGCCTAGGACCACGATAACCCTAACCCTGAAAATACCTACTATTTTTATATTTACTGAAAAAAGTAGTTGCTGAGATCCAAGGAAGTTCCGCCACGCCTGTGCCCACTGGGTGCCCTCCCTCTGCAAGCTCCGCCCACCACTACCCAGCCATGCCCAGCGAAGGATCAGGCCCAGTGCAGTGTACGCCTGCAGTGAATATCACTCCAGCATCTAACACACACACACACACACACACACACACAAAATATACACCTTTACTGTGCCTGTAATTTACTTCCTAATTGTACATCTGTATGTAATTTTTTGAGATCCAATGTCACTTCCTTTCATATTCACCTATTACAAGGAAAACCGTTTGAAGGATTCAAAATTCTTTAGATTACTCTTGTAATGATTACTTTGAAGAAGCTGATTGGAATCCAAGATAGTTGAACATCAGGCTCAAATTTGACCACATTAGGATTGGTTCAATGCTCAGAGTTGACTCTCCACAATCAGTGTTTCGGATTTTATGAATGAAGGTTTGATGTTCCAGCTGTTAGGTACAATAAATAGCTCAATAAATTGTTAATGTTACTCATTATATAGCTCACGTCCAGTCGAGCGGCAGTGGTCTCAGAGCTTTAACATAAACACCATGAGGAAGAGTCTTAACGATAAAGCTAAAAGTCAAAACATGTCACACTCATCCCCAGATTGCGCGCGCGCACACACACACACACACACACACACACACACACACACACACACACACACACACAGAGCTAAATAAAACCTGCCGAGACTAATTATTATAAAACTAGTGAGACACATGAGGAATAAGGGGTGTGGAAAGTGAACTGGAGAAAGTAGGAAATAAACAGGAAACAAACACCACACGCACACGATACTGCTTGAAATAAAATGTTACCCGAAAACATTTTTCAGTTGTCATACCCTTTCAGTAGCCTAAACTCCAACCTGCCTAACCCTAACCCCTTTCCAAACCTAATCCCAACCTTTTTCCAACCCCAACACAAATCCCTTTCCAACCCTAACCTGCCAAACCATAAACCACCTAACTCTGAACCCCAACCCCATAACCGACCCTTTCTCACTAAACCTGTGAGAAGTGTTCTGTAGTGTTTAAAGACTATAATTACACTATTGATGTCACCCAAATGAGGATGAGGTTCTGCTTTTGAGTCTGGTTCCTACGGTTTTTTCCTTCACCACAGTCTCCATGGTGCTCATCAGGGATAAACACACACCAGTCAACTTAACGCTCAAATTCTGTAAAACTGCTTTGAGACGATGTCTGTTGTAAAAAGCGCAATAGAAATAAAGTTGACTTGACAAACGTGACCCTGATTGTGTTTCTGAGATTTATTCATAATAAAAACACAGCATCTCTCGAACATCAACTCTGTTACCTCGCAACAGCAGCAGCATTGGCCTTTGGAGAGAAAGTGTGTGTGCTTGATTACACACAAAAACACACTGATGTTTACTGTGACTCCTCTAACAAGCCTGATGATGTCATAAGGGGATTCCTCTAATGAGTAGTGTTTTTTCCTGAACTCTTAGCAGATCTCATTCACATCACACACTCTCACACACACGCCACTACATCACTCCAGAACACTGAATAATCTCTGATGAGCTGGGATTTCTACAGGTTCTCCATCTTATCTCCAGGTTGAAACCTAATTTGTGTATGATGTGTGTGACAATCC
This sequence comes from Silurus asotus, assembly GCA_024362625.1. NCBI lineage: Eukaryota > Metazoa > Chordata > Actinopteri > Siluriformes > Siluridae > Silurus > Silurus asotus. Next base: position 126,308 of record MU551551.1, on the reverse strand, counting down.
ATGTGTGCTGTGAGGTTGTGTGTTTGTGTGAGTGCACTGTGGTGCAGGGTTTCCCTCACACTCCAGAGCCTCGTAAGTAGCCGAGTAACACTTTGTTCTTTTTTTCCTCTTTAATATAATAATGACTGTATAATTTCTTATTGATTCTAATTACATCAAACACTCATCAAACAGTCAGATTTCAGCAAAACTATATCTAGCAGGTGTGTGTGTGTGTGTGTGTGTGTGTGTGTGTTAGGAGTCACTAAGTGTGTGTGTGTCTGTATGGTTAGCCCAGGGGACTTTAATGACTTTAATGTTAAAGGGAATGAAGTAGTGTGTTAGTGCACAGGCGTCGCTGTGTGTTAGCGTTAGCTCCTGCGCTATCCTCTCAGCCGGCCACTCCTGAGGCGATAGCTTGTGCTTGTTTAGTGCAGTTAGTGCCTCTACAATGGTCATCTTCCCTTTGGGCACCTCAGTGACATCACACACTCCAGGGGGCACCAGTGAGGGGCTGAGGGGGCGAAGAGCCACCTGCTGCAGCCTCCTCAAACCTGCTAATGCCTGTAACACACACACACACACACACACACACACACACTAAATAATAGAGTGGAGTGTAAGATGTTTATGTCAGATGGAAGGAGTCTCCAGTGTCCGTGCCGTACACATTATTCAGAGGACACACAATCAATCAGACCCCACTCACAGGCCTGATGTGACTAACGTGGGCTTAGCTGTGCATTAACACACTTTAACCCTGTGTGAGTGTGTGTGGGTGTGTGTGTGTGTGTGTGTGTGTGTACCGGTATTTGTGGGTCTTGAGAATCCACATAGACTTCTCTAAGACGACCCAGTAGCAGATCATCCTTTCGTTGGATCTCACTCACTGTAAAACACACACACACACACACACACACACACACACACACACACGGGATATATTTAAGACCCCCAGCAGCTTCAAACCGCACTATAGTTCACTATTTAGAGAGACAGAGTGGATTGCGACGCGGCCCTGTGTTTTACTCAGTGCTCGGATTGGGGGGCGCTGGGGGGGGATTCCTGGACCGTCATAAGGGATTAGGGACCCCCATGACAAGTAAAAAATAGACTTAGGGGGTCCCCAAGATTATTTTAGTAAAAAATATATGAATCACACAACTGGGGACCCCATAACACTTCAAGCACTGGTTTTACTGTCAGAAAAACGGGATAAACTTCATCATTACCGGGAGGGACGCTGTTATTCTGGTTAATTGGTACCGGATGCCGAGGCGCCGCTTCCGGTTTGCTTTTACCAATTTCGCGATGCGCACGAGCTTCCAGATTGAAGTTTCTGTACAGCCGACCTACACGCGCCCCCATGTCCGACACCGTGTGTGCGTGCGCGTGAGTATTCGGATGAAACCGGAAAGCGGTGTAGAACAAGCGACGAAGTGACACACGTGACTTTAAATCACTTCCGGTCTTCTCAAGCAGCACATTTTTAAATATACTAGTGTATTTTTTTTATCTAAATAAGTTTATTTTGTTTCTGAACAAACCTACAGTTCTACATGATCTAAAATAATAATAATAATAATAATAATAATAACTACTATACACTGAAAGTGTTTATATTTACAGAGCAGACGTCGTGCTGCATTAACGCACAGTGACCTGTAGGTGGCAGCAGAATACTGCTGTATTACCGTCTCTGTGACGTTTCCCTGTAATGAACCCTGATTTCATCCAAATTATAAAGAAATTACAACATAATATTTTACCTGCGTAAATCTGAATCTACTAATAAAAATAATAATCTGGACCTGATAAGGACCAGATTATTGTTACATATTCGGACACAAAAGGACTAATCATTCTAATGCCTTGAATAAGTTTTATTGTGTCCAGTACGCAACACTATAGAATTCAGAGGGTGTACTTTCTTTTTTACAAATCTAAAAGCACAATACAAATAAACATAAATAGCTTAAGTACAATATATTGTACGCGAGCAAACACACACACAAACTGATCATATTTATAATGTACTGTTTTTATCATGCCCAAACAAAACTTCATTCTTGGAGATGTTTTCCACACGATGCTCGTGGTTCCTATTCTGATCAGGGAAGAATCACACAGCATGGAGCAATGTTCTTCTTCAGTTTATTGCAGGCACGTGTATATAATATATATATATATATATATATATACACACACACTGGAAAGAAATCCTGACCTAAAGCTGTTTCCTGTTTAGATAAGAGAATAGACTAGCCAGAGATTTATGAGCCCAGATAAAGACTTCCTGTATCCCTTACATACTAACATCGTAAATATTCTATAGACACTGAACAGACAAAGAAATGTGTGAACAAGTGTGATAACCGTCTTAACATTAACATGTACTACATCCACACACTGCTGCCTTCTCCTTGTTTCACTCTGATGATGTCATTAGCACCAGACTGGGGTGTAATTATATATATATATATATAAAGATAAGACGCAGTGCTGCATTAAAAAAGTGACCTGCAGGTGGCAGCAGAATACTGCTGTATTAC
>MU551551.1:116277-118777 GCA_024362625.1 Silurus asotus | reverse complement strand
ATATTTTATAACAATAAAATTGAATAAATGCAGTTAATGCAATACATTATTATATTGAATAAATTGAAACAAATTAAATGGATTAAATACAGTGACACTGTGCTAACTCTAGTTTCTTTTTTATTTCCTGGCACTTTTGTGTGCGTTTTCAAGTTGAATAATTTTTAAATGTGCTCGAAGTGGGAGGCGAAGACGAAACAAACTTGCAGTACACCACTTAATACGTTCCTGAGGGAACTCAGATTTTAACTATGTTCCGCACGTATAAAGGATCGCATTCAGTAAAAGCCCTGAACTGGAAAATATCGCTACGAATACGTGTTCCGTTACACTCCTAAGTGTAGATTAGGGATGCACCGAATATTTGGCCCCCGAAAATTTCCGGCTGAAAATGGGCCAAAAATGCATTTTCGGTTTTCGGCCAAAAGACTTTGATCAGTGAAAAAACACGGCCGAAACAGATTGTTGTGACGCAAACAGGAACCGCTGCCTGCACGTGCATGTCTGAAGCAACATGTCTGTGGTGTGGACGTATTTCAGTATATCTGAGAAAGACCCACGGAGAGCGATGTGCAAAACATGTAATGCTGAAATTTCGTCTGCAAAAATTTTCTCCACGTCGGGTTTAATTAGAAATCCAAACATCCCGATCACTGTGCTGAATATCAGAGGAACGCAGGACAGAAAAGCGAAACCCCTCCGCGCATGTGCACTCCGTCTGTGGTGGAGGTTTTTGGAAAGGCAGGAAGTTTCCCAGTGATGGTGTTGTGTTGTATCTTTAAGCAGATGCACTTGTTCGGAATGCACTGAAAGAAAATATTTAATTGTACAACCTTTCAGCAGGCCAGAGGGCCTTTACATTATTATTTAATGTACACATGAGTGCATTTAAGTTTTGATTTTAATTTATTTTATCCTGTGCATTGTTGCAATGTGCTATAAATAAATATTTTCATCATTTGTAATTGATTTATTCTTTGAGACTTTAATATTAATTTATGCAATTGAAATGCCTTGATTTTAGTACGTTTAGTACACAGTCATAGCCATAAATGCAATGGTAATAATAATTGGCATCATTTCTTTCGGTGTTTCGGTTTTTGGCTTTGCTTTCCTCTTTTTCGGTTTCGGCCAAGAATTTTTATTTCTGAGGCGAAATTAAAACCTTCAACGAGACACATTTATACATGACATCCTTTCTTTACTAAGATTTAAAAAAATAAAAATAAATAAACAAAACCATTAACTCCACCGAAAAATCACTTTTAATCAAAAAACATTTGTTTTACTGATCCGTCAAGTCTCAAATCAGGACCAAAATCCACCATGATGCAAAATCCGGCAATTAAAACTGTCCGTGTGGAAACAGCAAAAGTTCCGTTTGGTGTCCTAATGGTTTACTTCTTTTTACACTATCATTACTTTAAAACATTTATAGGAATATTTAGTGTCCATTCTTCATGTTGAGTTTGGTAATACACTACTGTTCACCAATAATAAACATACATCTGCATAAAGCTGCATATTAAAAACTGGAAAAGTATTAATTTATGCACACACACGCACACGCACACACACGCACACACACGCACACACACGCACACGCACGCACACGCACGCACACGCACGCACACGCACATACACACGCACTGGCAAACAAAATTAGAGAACAATTTATAAACAATTGAACAATTCTGAAATAATGTGATCTTCACTGCTCAACAGTTGAAGGAGTTTTTGTCGTGTCTATTCCATGCTACCAGAACCCCTTTTCCTCAAAATAACTAAGACATATATAAAAAAAACAACAACATTATGTTGCAGAAAACACACTGATTAAAATTAGAGATTAATTTCAAGAATACTGAATCTTTACAACATCACAAACTCATTCAAGTCCACCAAGAAGGCTGGTCGTCCACAGAAGACAAATACAAGAGAGGACAGGATCCTGTGGAGGATCTCAGTGGGCTTTGTTTCCACACTGCAGCAGGAATTGCTCACCAGTTCAGCGCTGTACAGGGTAAGGATCTGTCTCGTCATACAGTGTCTCGACGTTTAAGAGCATTTGGATTGAAAGCCACTCTTCAGTGACCAAACCTCTCATTAGCAGAAAGAATCTAAAGGCTAGACTGAGCTTTGCTGAGGAGCATGTTGTGTGGACAGAGGAGAACTGGTCCAAAGTTCACTTCAGTGATGAAAGCAAGTTTAATTTATTTGGGTCCGATGAGAAACATTATGTTCGGTGACAAACTGGAGAAAGACTGAACCCAAAGTGTGTAAAGACGTCAGTGAAAAGTGGAGGAGAAAGTGTGATGTTTTGGGGCATGTTTTCTGCAGCAGGAGTTGGGCCTCTTCTACAGCTACATGGCAGAGTGAATGCAAATGTTTATCAGAACCTTCTTCAACAACATATGGTTCCTTCCCTGCGTTCATCACCCAATCAGCCCGCAGTGTTCATGCAGGACAACGCTCCATGTCACACAGCAAAACGGGTAAA
>MU551551.1:87740-97740 GCA_024362625.1 Silurus asotus | reverse complement strand
ATGAAGCTCAGTCTTCAAAACCTTCAAACTATGCTATGATCAAACATAAGCTAGGATGGAACAGGTCTCAGAATAGAAAGACCAAGAGCTACCTCTGCTGCAGAGGATCAGTTATGAGTTGTTAGATATACCAGCCTCAGAAACTGCTGAATTACATAAAGGCTTCTCTGAATTCAAGTGCAGACATATTTTCTCATCCCCTGTTCAGAGAACACTGTGAGAGTCAGTTCCCACTGTAAAGCATGGAGGAGGAGGTCATGTGGGGAGGTGGTAGCTCAGTGGTTAAGGCATTGTGTTTTGGATCAGAAGATCACAGGTTCAAATCCCACCACCACCAAGCTGCCACTGCTGGGCCCTTGAGCAAAAGCCCTAAAACCCTCCCCTGCTCAGTTGTAAGTCGCTCTGGATAAGGGCGTCTGCCAAATGATGCAAATGAAATGATGAGGAGGTTTGATGGTGTGGAGGTGCTTTGCTGGCGACACTGTTGGTGATTTAGATCAATTGAGGACACAAAAGCAGCATGGCTTCCTCAACATTCCGCAGCCACGTGTAGCCAACACATCCAAGTTACACTTAGTGGGACGATCATTTATTTTCCAACAAAACAACGACTGTAAACACACCTCTAGGTTCTGTAAGAGCTATTTGTTTAAGAAGGAGAGTGATGAAGTGCGGCATCAGATAACCTGGCCTCCACAATTACCACATCTAAATCCAGGTGAGATGGTTTGAGCAGAGAGTGAAGGAAAACACCTCTGGGAACTTCTCAAGAATGTTGAAAACCCATTCCAGGTGATGACCTATGAGCCTGACTGAGAGAATAGCAAAATGAAGAAACTTAAAAACATCGAAAATTTTGTTTGAAATTGTATAAGACGTTTTTGTTTGCTACAGAATTCCAGATGTGTTCTTTGTATGTCTTTAGCATTAATAAGATTCCTGGAGACTCACAAACTGGTAATGCCTACTATTGAGGATTCTGTTGAGCCTGTGTGTGTGCGTAATTAACATTGTGTTGTTGCATTGTGGGGATTCTGACTCGTACAGACCCTGATATAGAGCAGAGAGAGAGCAGTGCATTGTGGGAAGTCTGCTGGTCCTCCTCCGGTCAACAATAATACACAACTACAAACCAATTAAGGCCTAAAATAGTGCACTACATAGTGAGCGTGCAATGGATCGAGACGCAGTGGAATAAGAAGCACAATGAATTGTGGCTGTGGTTTAAATTTTCACCTCAGTACTGACAGCTCCAAACTCCGCCATTTCTCATGTGTGTACGTATCAAACACAACACATAACACAATGCAACACAACACAACACACAACACCTTTCCACACAACAAACATCAAAACACACCTCTCCACACAACACAAAATATAACTCAACACCACTCTTTATGCAAACGCACATGACGATGGTCCTTTCTCAGCTCGGTGAGTCCCCTGTGCTAAACAGAGGAATGACGGCCTGTAAGATTGAGAATTATTGAGAGTGAAATGTTTTATATAACCAGCTAGAAGTTTAGTTCCAGAAGCGTGTCTGTGTCTGTGGCTTAATGGTGTCTGACTTTATTCTAAAACATCTGTTACACAATGACAAGCTCTTTCAATTTAACAGCTTTAACTTAAAAATACACACACACACACACACACACACACACACAAAAGATACTGTGTTCAGAAGTCTGGGTGATATATTTAAACTTGTGTCCCAATAACCCGTGTAAGTGCACACACACCCAGCTTTTATAAAACTCAGGCAGCTTTTAGTGGTGCAGTGGCTTTATTAAAGCACTAAATCTGTGTACACACACACACACACACACACACACACACACACACACACACACACACACACTTCACTGCTAACTTTAGTCTTTCCACTAAATTGCACACACTTCATCAACCTGCAATTATTTTCCTCATTCAGAATGTATGGTGGGTGTGTGTGTGTGTGTGTGTGTGTGTGTGTGTGTGCACGCTTATGTGTTTTTGTGTGTGTCTGTGTGTTTGTGTGTGTGTACTGATTGTCCACTTAGCAGAACTAAACACACTTATTTATTCACACACACACAAGAAAAAACAAATACACACACACACACAAGCACATTTAATTTAGGGTGAGTTGAGCAGCAGGAAAGATTGAGAAGAAAAATTGTTTTTAGGTCACGTGTGTGTGAAAGGTTTATAAAAACATTTATGCAGTGTGTAAAGTGTAATGTATATATGGAATGTGTAATGTTTATGCAGTGTGTAATGTGTAAAGTATGTAATCAGTATGCAGTGTGTAACATGTAGTGTGTAATGTGTAGGCAGTGTGTAACATGTAACGTGTGTAATGTGTATGCAGTGTGTAACATGTAGTGTATAATGTGTATGCAGTGTGTAAGGTGTCGTGTGTAATGTGTATGCAGTGTGTAACGTGTAGTGTGTAATGTGTATGCAGTGTGTAACATGTAACATGTGTAATGTGTATGCAGTGTGTAACATGTAGTGTATAATGTGTATGCAGTGTGTAACGTGTCGTGTGTAATGTGTATGCAGTGTGTAACGTGTCGTGTGTAATGTGTATGCAGTGTGTAACGTGTAGCGTGTAATGTGTATACAGTGTGTAACGTGTAATGTGTATGCAGTGTGTAACGGGTAGTGTATTATGTGTATGCAGTGTTAATCGTGTAGTTTATAATGTGTATGTACTGTGTAACATATGCAGTGTGTAATGTGTAAAGTATGTAATCAGTATGCAGTGTGTAACATGTAGTGTATAATGTGTATGCAGTGTGTAATATGTAACGTGTGTAATGTGTATGTAGTGTGTAATGTGTAAAGTATGTAATCAGTATGCAGTGTGTAACATTTAGTGTATAATGTGTATACAGTGTGTAACATGTAAAGTGTGTAACATGTAAAGTGTGTAATGTGTATGCAGTGTGTAACATGGTGTGTAATGTGTATGCAGTGTGTAACGTGTCGTGTGTAATGTGTATGCAGTGTGTAATGTGTATGCAGTGTGTAACGGGTAGTGTATTATGTGTATGCAGTGTTTATCGTGTAGTTTATAATGTGTATGTACTGTGTAACATATGCAGTGTGTAATGTGTAAAGTATGTAATCAGTATGCAGTGTGTAACATGTAGTGTATAATGTGTATGCAGTGTGTAATATGTAACCTGTGTAATGTGTATGTAGTGTGTAATGTGTAAAGTATGTAATCAGTGCGCAGTGTGTAACATGTAGTGTATAATGTGTATACAGTGTGTAACATGTAAAGTGTGTAATGTGTATGCAGTGTGTAACATGGTGTATAATGTGTATGCAGTGTGTAACGTGTCGTGTGTAATGTGTATGCAGTGTGTAACGGGTAGTGTATTATGTGTATGCAGTGTTTATCGTGTAGTTTATAATGTGTATGTACTGTGTAACATATGCAGTGTGTAATGTGTAAAGTATGTAATCAGTATGCAGTGTGTAACATGTAGTGTATAATGTGTATGCAGTGTGTAATATGTAACGTGTGTAATGTGTATGTAGTGTGTAACATGTAGTGTATAATGTGTATGCAGTGTGTAACGTAACATGTGTAATGTGTATGCAGTGTGTAACATGTAAAGTGTGTAATGTGTATGCAGTGTGTAACATGTGGTGTATAATGTGTATGCAGTGTGTAATATGTAACGTGTGTAATGTGTATGCAGTGTGTAACATGTGTATAATGTGTATGCAGTGTGTAACATGTAATGTGTGTAATGTGTATGCAGTGTGTAACGTGTAGTGTGTAATGTGTATGCAGTGTCTAATGTGTAATGTGTGTGCAGTGTGTAACGTCTAGTGTGTAATGTGTATGCAGTGTGTAATGTGTATGCAGTGTGTAATGTGTAGTGTGTAGTGTATATTCAGTGTTTAACATGTAAAGTGTGTAATGTGTATGCAGTGTGTAACTTGTAATGCATAATGTGTATGCAGTGTGTAACGTAAAGTGTGTAATGTGTATTCAGTGTGTAACGTAAAGTGTGTAATGTGTATTCAGTGTGTAACGTGTAATGTGTATGCAGTGTGTAACGTAAAGTGTGTAATGTGTATTCAGTTTGTAACGTGTAATGTGTATGCAGTGTGTAACATGTAAAGTGTGTAATGTCTATGCAGTGTGTAACGTCAAGTGCATAATGTGTATGCAGTGTGTAACGTTTAAAGTATGTGAGGTGTATGCAGTGTGTAATTTGTACTGAATAATGTGTATGCAGTGTGTAACGTGTAAATTATATGAGGTGTATGCAGTGTGTAACATCTATGCAGTGTGTAACATTTAGTGTGTAATGTGTAAAGGCTGAAGTGGTTAGTCAAATCCAGGGGGTGCTGTTGAGCCGTGTGATATAGCTTCCTGATTTGTTTGCAGAGAATTTTGTGTTTGTGTCGGCGTTTACATTTTTTTCAGTTTCATTTTTTTTCTCTCTCTCATTCCTCAAATAATCTCAAAATATCGTTTAGATTTTCTGTCTAGCAATAGTTTTATCTGTGAGAAGCGTAAGTTAGTTTGCTCTTTGACGCAGAGGATCGTGGCATTAGAGGAGCATCCAGAGTCTAGAGAGAATTAGTGAGTACGAGAGCAGTTTAGTCCAGTATTTCAAATAGCATGGAAGGAGAATCTCCTGAGTTCTAGAAAATCTCTTAGTGCTACTGATCAGCATATTTCTCCTCCCTCTTAGAAAATAACAAGCAGAATCCTAGATTTTTATTTTGTACTGCAGCAACATGAACTGTTCCCTTTATTCCAACAACGTTCTCCAGTCCAGCAATCAGGAGATTATGATCAATGGTGTGAAAAGCTGCACTGAGGTCGAGCAAAACAAGTAAAGAGACAAATGCAGTGTAAAGTATAAAACGTGTAAAGTATGCAGTGTGTATTCCGTGTGTAACGTAAAGTGTGTAACATGTATGAAGTGCTTAATGTGGTGGTGGTGCAGTGTGGCGTGGTGGTGGTTATGGTGATGGTGCAGTGGGTGGTGGTGGTGCAGTGGGTGGTGGATAGTGGTTGCACAGTGTGTGGTGCAGTCGGTGGTGGTTATGATGATGGTGAAGTTTAAATTTTTTACATTTTACATTTGCAGCATTTAGCAGACGCCTTTATCCAGAGCGACGTGAAGTGAAGTGGGTGGTGGTAGTGCAATGGTTGGTGGATAGTGGTTGCACAGTGGGTGGTGCAGTGGGTGGTGCAGTGGGTGGTGGTGGAGGTTATGGTGATGGTGCAGTGGGTGGTGATGGTGCAGTGGTTGGTGGATAGTGGTTGCACAGTGGGTGGTGCAGTGAGGGGTGGGGTTAGCAGTGCAGCAGATGAGAGATGCAGGGGGGGAGTTAGTGGAGCTCAGCATGAAATCGGTCCACAGCCTCCCATCTGCAGAACCCACATAGGTGGAGATTAACACAATCAGGGTGGAGCTCGTCCTGACATGCTGCCTGCTCCAGACATGCCATATTCTACTGATGATAAAGTGGGAAGATGCCTTCAGGCTAAACATGAACAATAAGTAGTGAGGCGAAGCGTTCGGGACGACACCTGGGATTTCTAACAGAAGTAAACTTTGCTTACAAACAAAACAGTAATGAGTTTGGAGAAAGCGAGAGGGAGAACGTAATGTCTGGGAAGTGAGAGTGGGAGAGTCGGCTCTAACCAAGGCCTTCATTTAGCAGATTAAACACACACACACACACACACACACACACACACACACAAGACCACATCAAAGAGTAGGAAGATGAGTTTACCAGAAGAATAACCCTAAAAGAGAACTTTGTGTGTGTGTTTGTGTGTGTGTGTGTGTGTGTGTGTGTGTGTGTGTGTGTTTATGGGGACTAAACCCTTATAATAAAAGGAATATGTGACGGTTATTTTTTCCAACAACTAATACAGTAAATACAGTAAATGTGTCATTGTTAGCATATGGCTAATGCTAACATTTACATTTAGCTGAAAATTCAATGCTGCTATAAAATCATTCCTGGTCTTTGACAGTCTCAGAAAAGTAATAGACCTTAATGGGATTTGGTAAAAAAAAAAAACTCCATTAGAATCTATTAGGAATCTCTTTTGATATGTTCCATGTAGCATGGATGTGTAATGTTAATGCTAACCCTCTCAAATCTGAGCTGCATGTTGTTTTGTCTTCACACGTCAGCACTACACTCGATAAATCACACACTCCAAGGAGAGAACGCACGGCTGCCTTCACTAAACCCATGAAAATTATGTATTGTAATTGCTAGCGTTAAGCTAAATCAAGCTCTCTGCAGTTTCTATGACAGTTTGGTTCACCACAGGATCTGAAAATACCCGAAAGGAAGACCACACTCCTGCCCAGGCTCCACCCCCTGCCGGTCCAGACGCCAATCATACATAAGAAAAACTATTAAATTAAATATAAACAGCAACGGGATTTAAAGCTGGGCTCCAAATAGCCTTGCCTGAAAAGAGCTTAGTGCAGGAGTATCTTAATGTGGAAACATCCTCGGGTGAGAAAAGCCTCAACAAGAACAGCCTCAGGCAGGAAGAGCCTCAAGTGGGAACAGCCTCAAGCAGGAAGAACATCAAGCAAGAACAGCCTCAGGCGGGAACAGCCTCAGGTGAGAACAACTTTAGGGAAGAACAGTCTCGAGCAAGAACAGCCTCAGGTAAAAAAAAAGAGCTTGGGGTAGAAGTAGCTTAAGACATAAAGGGGGAACAGCCTTGAGTGAGAACAGCATCTGACAAAAAGAGACCAGGGTGGGAAAAGCTTTAAGCAGGGAACAAACTCGAGCGAGGATAACCTTGAGAATAAACAGGCTCTGACAAAAAAAAGCTTAAGGTGGGAACAGTCTGAGGTGGGAACAGCTTTAAGTGAAAATAGCGTTGGTTGGGACGAACCTCAGGCAAATCAGAGAGCTGATGGAAGACAGGACGAGGCTGAAGACTGCAGACGTCTCTTTATTTTTCTTTTCGGTCATCAAACAATTAACTGTTTATTTACAGCTGTACTAGTGTTAACAATTAAACTAAGACACACCCACTTTACCAGGACACACCCATTTTACAGAGCGAGATAAGTGGGTGAGACTGAGGGTGAAACTGAGGGTGAGACATGGGACTGAGAGTGAGACATGTGAGATGGAGAGATGTGTGAGATGAATAGAAATGTTTGATATGGAGAGAAACATCTGAGATAGAGATAGAAAGGTAATGAGATGTGTGAGCCGGAGAGAAAGAGAAAGACGTGTGAGAGGAAAAGAGAGCTGTGTGAGATTGCAAGAGAAAAATGTGAGATAAAAAAGTGGGAAAGTGAGACAAGTGAGACATGTGAGAATAAAAGTGAGATATGGGAGTCAGCGAGAGACGTGTGAGAGGAAAAGTGAGATGTGTGAGACGAAGAGAGATGTGTGAGGGGTAAAGTCAGACGTGTGAGTCAGAGAGAGACATGTAAAAGAAATGTGAGAGGGAAAGTGAGATGTGTAATAGAGAAAGTGAGATGTGTGAGATGGGTGAGATGGAAAGACGTGTGAGAGCAGTGTGAGAGACGTGTGAAAGGAAAAGTGAGATGTGTGAAATGGAGGGAGACATGTGAGAGAAAAAGTGAGATGTGTGAGTCCGAGAAAACGATATTAAGTAACGAATATTAGGTTTATGGAGAAGAAGCCTGGATGTAAAATTCGATGTAATCAGCTAACACACACACACACAACCATACACACACACACACACACACACACACACGTGTTGGAAACAGAGTGTGTGTGTTAGTATCAGTGCAGGTTGTGAGATGAACTCAGGCTCAGAGCAGACAGAAATAATCCTGATGTGTATTTATCCTGAATTTCCCTTTCGGGCTGTAATGATAGCTGTGTTTCCGTGGTTACGCTGGAGCGAGAGGATAAGTATGGGTGTGAGGCGGGGGGGAAACACCGCACCATCCTGTTCTCGCCTCACCACACACACAAACACACCCATCATTATGTGTGATGTCACATGGGGAGGGGGCGGAGCCGAAGATACTGAAGAGTATAAAAACCCTTAAATCACATCACACACGCACTCTAATACACTCACTCATACACCCAAACACATACACACAGACAAGCTCCAGACGTGAGGCACAGAGTGTCAACCTTAAGGTAAGTACACACATACACACAAACACACAGAGGTGCATGTGGGTACTGAGTTGTAGAGGAACACTGTGATTTGAACACCTGTGCAGGTGTGATGTGGGGAATACCTGCAGGGATGGAGTGTGTGAAGAGGCAGGGATGGAGTGTGTGTAGAGGCAGAGATGGAGTGTGTGTAGAGGCAGAGATGGAGTGTGTGTAGAGGCAGAAATGGAGTGTGTGTAGGGGCAGGGATGGAGTGTGTGTAGAGGCAGGGATGGAGTGTGTGTAGAGGCAGGGATGGAGTGTGTGTAGAGGCAGGGCTGGAGTGTGTGTAGAGGCAGGGCTGGAGTGTGTGTAGAGGCAGGGCTGGAGTGTGTGTGTAGGGGCAGGGATGGAGTGTGTGTGTAGGGGCAGGGATGGAGTGTGTGTGTAGGGGCAGGGATGGAGTGTGTGTAGAGGCAGAGATGGAGTGTGTGTAGAGGCAGGGATAGAGTGTGTGTAGGGGGCATGGATAAAGTGTGTGTAGAGGCAGGGATGGAGTGTGTGTAGAGGCAGGGATGGAGTGTGTGTAGAGTGTGTGTAGGGGCAGCGATGAAGTGTATGTAGAGGCAGGGATGGAGTGTGTGTAGAGTGTGTGTAGGTGCAGCGATTGAGTGTGTGTGTGGCCAGGAATGGAGTGTGTGTGTGGCCAGGAATGGAGTGTGTGTAGGGGCAGGGATGGAGTGTGTGTAGGGGCAGGGATGGAGTGTGTGTAGGGGCAGGGATGGAGTGTGTGTAGAGTGTGTGTAGGTGCAGCGATGGAGTGTGTGTAGGGCAGGGATGGAGTGTGTGTAGAGGCAGATATGGAGTGTGTGTAGAGTGTGTGTAGGTGCAGCGATGGAGTGTGTGTAGGGCAGGGATGGAGTGTGTGTGTGGCCAGGAATGGAGTGTGTGTAGGGGCAGGGATAGAGTGTGTGTAGAGGCAGGGATGGAGTGTGTGTAGGGGCAGGGATGGAGTGTGTGTAGGGGCAGGGATGGAGTGTGTGTAGGGGGCAGGGATGGGGTGTGTGTAGAGTGTGTGTAGGGGCAGGGATGAAGTGTGTGTAGGGGCAGGGATAGAGTGTGTGTGTGGCCAGGAATGGAGTGTGTGTAGGGGCAGGGATGGAGTGTGTGTAGGGGCAGGGGTGGGGTGTGGGTAGGGGGCAGGGATGGGGTGTGTGTAGAGTGTGTGTAGGGGCAGGGATGAAGTGTGTGTAGGGGCAGGGATGGAGTGTGTGTGTGGCCAGGAATGGAGTGTGTGTAGGGGCAGGGATGGAGTGTGTGTAGGGGCAGGGATGGAGTGTGTGTAGGGGCAGGGATGGAGTGTGTGTAGGGCAGGGATGAAGTGTGTGTAGGGGCAGGGATGGAGTGTGTGTAGGGGCAGGGATGGAGTGTGTGTAGGGGCAGGGACAGAGTGTGTGTAGAGTGTGTGTAGAGGCAGGTATGAAGTGTGTGTGTAGGGCAGGTATGAAGTGTGTGTGTAGGGGCAGGGATGGAGTGTGTGTAGAGTGTGTGTAGAGGCAGGGATGGAGTGTGTGTAGGGGCAGGGATGGAGTGTGTGTAGGGGCAGGGATGGAGTGTGTGTGTAGGGGCAGGGATGGAGTGTGTGTAGGGGCAGGGATGGAGTGTGTGTAGGGGCAGGGATGGAGTGTGTGTAGGGGCAGGGATGGAGTGTGTGTAGGGGCAGGGATGGAGTGTGTGTAGGGGCAGGGATGGAGTGTGTGTAGGGGCAGGGATGGAGTGTGTGTAGGGGCAGGGATGGAGTGTGTGTAGGGGCAGGGATGGAGTGTGTGTAGGGGCAGGGATGGAGTGTGTGTAGGGGCAGGGATGGAGTGTGTGTAGGGGCAGGGATGGAGTGTGTGTAGGG
>MU551551.1:81396-87369 GCA_024362625.1 Silurus asotus | reverse complement strand
TATATATATATATACACACACACACACACACACACACACACACACACACACACACACACACACACACACTATGCTGAGAGTGATGAAGGTCAGACTGGAGTGAAGCAGTTAATTTCCCCATCAATCCCTGTTCATCTCTAAAGAGTCCACAATACATTAATTACTGACATAATTGTGTGTGTGTGTGTGTGTGTGTGTGTGTGTGTGTGTGTGTGTGGTTTCTGTAAATCTCTGTGTAAGAGGATATGCATGTGTGTATAGTTTGTGTGTGTATAGTTTGTGTTAGTGCGTGTGTGTGTCTGTGGATAAGGGGCGTGTGTGTGTGTGTGTGTGTGTGTGTGTGTGTGTGTTGTGTGTGTGTCTGTATATGGGGTGTGTGTGTGTGTGTGTGTGTGTGTGTGTGTGTGTGTGTGTGTGTGTGTGTGTGTGTGTGTAGTTTGTGTTAGCGTATATGTGTGACTTTACACTCAGCTCCTGCTGAAGGTTTTGTAAATGTTTGTTAGTTTGTGCTGAAGTTGTGTGTTTTTTTTATCTGCAGCCATAAAACGGTTGTGTAGATCAGTGAGATCAGCTTATTTAGTATAGTAAAGCTCTGAACACACACACAACAAACAAACACACACATTGCACACCTCATACATACGTGTGAAACGTTTTGTACGTGTGTGTGTGTTTGTGTGTCCTGACTACAAGCTTTAAAATGTGTTTAGCTAAAAAGTTAAATGTTTGAGGGACAGAAGATGAAAGTGGTGAGGGACAGAAGATGAAAGTGGTGAGGGACAGTTAGTCAAGTGTAATGTAATGAAGGTATGAGACTGAATGGACAAGATGAAACATCCTCATGTTGAAAAAACTGCTCCTGGACTTTAAAGGGATGATATTCTGAAATAATTAATTATACTTATATGTATTTATTTGTAATGTATGACCTAAAATGATATTTTGTAGTGTGTGTGTGTGTGTGTGTGTGTGTGTGTGTGTGTGTGTGTGTGTGTGTGTGTGTATTTTCATCTTCAAGATATATTTTGTATTGTAGTTATATTGAACTGTCAGAAGGTGGCACTGCACTTGGCACACAACACAAAACAAAGCACAAAACACATAACACACAACACAATAAACACAACATAGTGGTGGACGAAATACACAAACCATGTAGTTGAGTAAGTGGAGATACACTTTAAAATATGACTCCAATAAAAGTGCAAAAGGGCAAATAATCCCATCATTGATTCCTCTCTAAATGTTCTGCTTGATGATGAACTGATGCTGAACTGTATGTTGGTGATCAGTAGATTCACCAGCCGCCGATCAGAACACGTGTAAAACAGAGCGTGTGCTCGACCCTGATTGGTGACTCGCTGCGTGTTTCACCAGTTACGTTTTTATCCTCTTTAATAAAAAAAAAACGACTGATTTCACTAAATGTAGTAAAAAGTCAAGACATATTTGACTATGAAATGTAGTGAAGTAAAAGTCTCTTAAAATGGAAATACTTCAGTAGAGTTACACAGAAAAGCTCCTTAAGTACACAGCACACAACACAAAACAACACAACATGGTGGTTCAGCCCCCTTACCCCTACCCCTGTGTGTAACATTCCCCAGATTCTGAACAACACTCACATCTGTGACATCTGAAAAATTCTGAATAGTGTGTTCTTACTACTGACTCGTCAGTACAGTTTACTTACACACTCATAGAACACACAAATACGACACACTCGGAACGACACACTCAGTACGACACACTCATTACGACACACTCAGTACGACACACTCAATACGACACACTCAGTACGACACACACCCCCGAGTGTGAGATTCTCCCCAAATAGATTTCGCATAAACAGCAGGTTGAAGTTCTGCACAGTTTACTCTGGAAAATTATTTAAAATGAGGGTTTGGTCCTTACAAATTATACGGGAATGCCAAAAATGACATGTTTGTGTGAGAATTTTCAACAAATGTGAAAACTTGACACACACACACACACACACACACACACACACACAGAGGTTATTATGTGGTTTAGTTGCAATAAAGCTGGTGAGGTAAACACCAGAGTGTGTGTGTGTTTAATTTAGCGTTTAGCAATACAGAACGCTAGCAAACACACTTCAAAATGGTTTATAAATAAAGCTGCGTAACCACAGGAGCGGAGATGATTTAAGCCTTAGCTGTGGCCGGAGAGAAGTGTGTGTAGATCATCTGATTCCTCACACATCTGAAACCCTGCGAGACACAGTCATCTACTAAAAAAAAATTAACCTTAATCAGCTTCAATTTCAGACTTCATAAACAGACTCACAATTCCACTACGAATGTTTAAAGCTCACTTCTTATCATTAATACATTTGACAGAGGTTTGGTTCTTCGAGATCATGGCAGCATTAAGGATCTAATCCACATGCAGAAGTGAGGTCATGAGGTTGTTTACTAAAGTGTGAAGATAAGGTTGACAGGGTTGAAGGTGACTCAGATGTAAAAAATATATATATACTTATTCTGTTATGAGATAAAGCGAGTAGGACATTTTCAATGTCCTGGTGTTCTGTCATATTTTCTAATCATATTCAACTCTTCTTTTTTTTTTTTAGATCTTTCAGGTGCTCCAGGTCTTCCTGGTGAACCTGGACCCCCCGGCCCACCTGGTCCCCCTGGTCCCCCAGGAATGAGTGTGATGGGTCATGAGGGACCAAGGGGACCTCCTGGACCACCTGGGCCATCGGGATATTCTGCACCTGGTAAGCCTGGAAGCCCTGGTGCCCCAGGAAAACCAGGTGATAATGGAATGCCTGGCGAAAGAGGACATACTGGACCTGTAGGACCCCAAGGGGCAAGAGGATCTCCAGGAGCCCCTGGAAGTCCAGGTCCTGCCGGTTTCTCTGCTCCTGGAAAACCAGGACCTCATGGTCTGCCTGGGGCAATGGGGCCAAGAGGAGAATCTGGTGCAAAAGGACTTCCAGGAACTCCAGGTCTACCTGGACAAAAAGGTGAACCAGGTCACGGTGTGCAAGGACGACCTGGTGGACCTGGCCCAATGGGTCCAGTGGGTCCTCCTGGTCAGTCTGGCCCACCAGGTATTGGAAAGCCTGGTGCAACTGGATACCCTGGGGAACCTGGAAAGCCAGGTATGCCAGGTAGAGATGGGGCGACAGGCCCCATGGGTGCACAAGGCCCAAAGGGACACACAGGTGCTCCGGGTATAGGTGCACCAGGTAAACCAGGTCAGAATGGTGCTCCAGGATTGCCTGGCCCAATGGGACATAAAGGTTTGCCAGGACCATCTGGACAACCTGGAGCTAGTGGTATTTCCAGTGCTGGCAAACCTGGAGCACCTGGAATTCCAGGTAACAGAGGTGCACCTGGTAGTTCAGGCGCACCAGGCCAGAAGGGAGAGGCAGGTGCAATAGGTTTTACAGGTCATCCAGGTGCTGTTGGGCCTGCAGGTCCAACTGGTCGACAAGGAGATAGGGGATTTCCAGGGGAAACAGGTCCACACGGACCTAAAGGTGATGCTGGTATAACTGGGGCACCTGGTGCAAAAGGTCAAAAGGGAGATCAGGGACCACAGGGCTTTACAGGCAAATCAGGTGTTCCAGGGGCACCAGGTCCACATGGTCCACCTGGAGCTACAGGATATCAGGGTCCCAAAGGTGAGCGAGGCTACACTGGGGCACCAGGCAGTCCAGGACCGATGGGTCCAACAGGAATGAAAGGCCATACTGGTCCACAAGGTGTAACTGGCAGCAGGGGTGAAAATGGACTTCCTGGAGCAAGGGGACCAATGGGGCCAGCAGGACCAACTGGAGCCCCAGGAGCCAAAGGTAATCCTGGTCTCTCTGGACCCCCTGGTCCAGCAGGACTTGTAACCAAAGGGCTTTCTGGGCCACAGGGTTCTCCAGGCATCCCTGGTTCAAGAGGTCAGGATGGTCGCCCAGGTCCAGCTGGACCCCCTGGCCCACCTGGTCCACCAGGTGAGATTGTTTACTATAATGAGAAAAGCATGCCCATCAAATCTGAGGTAATCCCTGTGAGACAGGAGCTGATGAAGCCACCCATGTCAGCCTTTACAGCTCTTCTCACCAGAGCTTACCCTAATGCAGGAACACCAATCGTGTTCAACCAGATTGTGTACAATGGAGAGAACCACTATGACCCCAGCTCTGGGGTGTTTACTTGTCAGCTTCCTGGATTTTATTACTTTGCTTTCCACATGCACGTCAATGGGGCTAACGCTCTGGTTGCACTTTACAAAAACAATGAGCCAGTTGTGTTCTCATATGATGAGTATAATAAAGGCTTTCTGGATCAGATGTCAGGTAGTACTGTGCTCATGCTGCACGAGGGCGATACCGTCTATGTCCAGGTTCCAGATGACCAGTCAAACGGCATCTACGCTGATGAAAACATTCACTGTTCTTTCTCTGGTTTCTTGATCGCTTCAACGTGATTATGTTTCCAAATAAAAATAACCTCAACAATTTAAAGTTAACTTTTGGTTTTCTTTAAAATTGCGCTTCACTTTCTTTCAATATTTAGTAATAAATGTATTTTGTCAAAGAAATGTCTGTCCATGTAGAAGAAAACCATTTTTAAAAAGAAAACAACAACACTGAATTCACATTCTACTCATCATTACAGGAACACGGTGCTCTTGCTTTTAAACGCCTCACAACACCATCGCTTATGTGCTTGTCTTCAGAACGTGATTTATGTAATTTTTTTTTTTTTTTTTAATGAAAACACCTAATTCCATGTATACCCTCTACACCACATATAAAATATACTGAAAGAAAAACTATGCATTTATTTGCCACAATAATAATGCACGAGGTGTCTTATGTACATCATTGTGATCAACCAACAATAAAAAATGAAAATGTGACTGAGTTTTCTTCCTGACTGTTCCTCCTAAATGTGTTCCTCCTAAATGTGTTCCTCCTAAATGTGTTCCTCCTAAATGTGTTCCTCCTGACTGATTCTCCTGAAGATTCCTCTGTCCTGTTCTACATGCTCACTGCAGTAATAATAAATCTCCTGAACTTTTCAGTAAAGGCTTAGCCTAAACCTTTTCCAGAACAAATTATTTTTCATCTTTAAACTAAACGTTAGTGAGATGAAACCTTCGGCGTACCTCTAAAGGCCGATGTGTTGTAGTTGTGATCGATGGCGGCCACCAGGTCCTTCCATAAGTCTGGTGTGACCTCCTTTCCTTTCTGTTTATCAGGAGAAGAGTGATGGTGTAGAATTAACCAAATTCTCATGTAAAGAACAGAAATCATATGAATGTGTCTCTTTGTCCTCACCTTGTCCAGCATGTCCACCACCCGAGCACAGAGCAGCGCCCCCGGGAGGTCAAAGTAGTTATCATAAAAATAATATTTAGCTGAAGAAAATAAAAAGTGAAGAAATTCTGATAAGTTTTATACAAACAAGGTGTGTTTCATAATTTTCAGCTAACTGAAACTGTGTGTGTGTGTGTGTGTGTGTGTGTGTGTGTACCAGATCGTGTGAATGTAGTGTTGAGGTTGTTGAAATGTTTCCATTCTCTTTTTGGACCGTAGTGCTTCACAATCTCCTCCGTGCTCAGATTCCGTGTTCCATGAGTCGCCCTGAAATCACACAAACAGGAACATCTGTTAATGCAGTTCAGTGTGCAACTTTTCTACACAATTTACACAATATACACACACTGCAAGATCTACACACACTGCAAAATATACACACTCCACTCTACACACTCTTTTCTTTACACTCAATACACAATATATACACTCTACACAATACACACACACTACACAATATTCACAGCTCACCTCAGCACTGATCCATCCTCAGCCAGTTTGATCAGGTTTCCCACCTCGAGATCCACCACCAGACCTTTAAAACTGGACACACATACACATGAGACACACATAGAGGATATCCCCCCCCCACACACACACACACACACTCACCAGAAATCCCA
>MU551551.1:71396-78896 GCA_024362625.1 Silurus asotus | reverse complement strand
TGGGGTAATAAGTGTAGGAGTGTGTATGGGGTAATAAGTGTAGGAGTGTGTATGGGGTAATAAGTGTAGGAGTGTGTATGGGGTAATAAGTGTAGGAGTGTGTATGGGGTAATAAGTGTAGGAGTGTGTATGGGGTAATAAGTGTAGGAGTGTGTATGGGGTAATAAGTGTAGGAGTGTGTATGGGGTAATAAGTGTAGGAGTGTGTATGGGGTAATAAGTGTAGGAGTGTGTATGGGGTAATAAGTGTAGGAGTGTGTATGGGGTAATAAGTGTAGGAGTGTGTATGGGGTAATAAGTGTAGGAGTGTGTATGGGGTAATAAGTGTAGGAGTGTGTATGGGGTAATAAGTGTAGGAGTGTGTATGGGGTAATAAGTGTAGGAGTGTGTATGGGGTAATAAGTGTAGGAGTGTGTATGGGGTAATAAGTGTAGGAGTGTGTATGGGGTAATAAGTGTAGGAGTGTGTATGGGGTAATAAGTGTAGGAGTGTGTATGGGGTAATAAGTGTAGGAGTGTGTATGGGGTAATAAGTGTAGGAGTGTGTATGGGGTAATAAGTGTAGGAGTGTGTATGGGGTAATAAGTGTAGGAGTGTGTATGGGGTAATAAGTGTAGGAGTGTGTATGGGGTAATAAGTGTAGGAGTGTGTATGGGGTAATAAGTGTAGGAGTGTGTATGGGGTAATAAGTGTAGGAGTGTGTATGGGGTAATAAGTGTAGGAGTGTGTATGGGGTAATAAGTGTAGGAGTGTGTATGGGGTAATAAGTGTAGGAGTGTGTATGGGGTAATAAGTGTAGGAGTGTGTATGGGGTAATAAGTGTAGGAGTGTGTATGGGGTAATAAGTGTAGGAGTGTGTATGGGGTAATAAGTGTAGGAGTGTGTATGGGGTAATAAGTGTAGGAGTGTGTATGGGGTAATAAGTGTAGGAGTGTGTATGGGGTAATAAGTGTAGGAGTGTGTATGGGGTAATAAGTGTAGGAGTGTGTATGGGGTAATAAGTGTAGGAGTGTGTATGGGGTAATAAGTGTAGGAGTGTGTATGGGGTAATAAGTGTAGGAGTGTGTATGGGGTAATAAGTGTAGGAGTGTGTATGGGGTAATAAGTGTAGGAGTGTGTATGGGGTAATAAGTGTAGGAGTGTGTATGGGGTAATAAGTGTAGGAGTGTGTATGGGGTAATAAGTGTAGGAGTGTGTATGGGGTAATAAGTGTAGGAGTGTGTATGGGGTAATAAGTGTAGGAGTGTGTATGGGGTAATAAGTGTAGGAGTGTGTATGGGGTAATAAGTGTAGGAGTGTGTATGGGGTAATAAGTGTAGGAGTGTGTATGGGGTAATAAGTGTAGGAGTGTGTATGGGGTAATAAGTGTAGGAGTGTGTATGGGGTAATAAGTGTAGGAGTGTGTATGGGGTAATAAGTGTAGGAGTGTGTATGGGGTAATAAGTGTAGGAGTGTGTATGGGGTAATAAGTGTAGGAGTGTGTATGGGGTAATAAGTGTAGGAGTGTGTATGGGGTAATAAGTGTAGGAGTGTGTATGGGGTAATAAGTGTAGGAGTGTGTATGGGGTAATAAGTGTAGGAGTGTGTATGGGGTAATAAGTGTAGGAGTGTGTATGGGGTAATAAGTGTAGGAGTGTGTATGGGGTAATAAGTGTAGGAGTGTGTATGGGGTAATAAGTGTAGGAGTGTGTATGGGGTAATAAGTGTAGGAGTGTGTATGGGGTAATAAGTGTAGGAGTGTGTATGGGGTAATAAGTGTAGGAGTGTGTATGGGGTAATAAGTGTAGGAGTGTGTATGGGGTAATAAGTGTAGGAGTGTGTATGGGGTAATAAGTGTAGGAGTGTGTATGGGGTAATAAGTGTAGGAGTGTGTATGGGGTAATAAGTGTAGGAGTGTGTATGGGGTAATAAGTGTAGGAGTGTGTATGGGGTAATAAGTGTAGGAGTGTGTATGGGGTAATAAGTGTAGGAGTGTGTATGGGGTAATAAGTGTAGGAGTGTGTATGGGGGTAATAAGTGTAGGAGTGTGTATGGGGGTAATAAGTGTAGGAGTGTGTATGGGGGTAATAAGTGTAGGAGTGTGTATGGGGTAATAAGTGTAGGAGTGTGTATGGGGTAATAAGTGTAGGAGTGTGTATGGGGTAATAAGTGTAGGAGTGTGTATGGGGTAATAAGTGTAGGAGTGTGTATGGGGTAATAAGTGTAGGAGTGTGTATGGGGTAATAAGTGTAGGAGTGTGTATGGGGTAATAAGTGTAGGAGTGTGTATGGGGTAATAAGTGTAGGAGTGTGTATGGGGTAATAAGTGTAGGAGTGTGTATGGGGGTAATAAGTGTAGGAGTGTGTATGGGGTAATAAGTGTAGGAGTGTGTATGGGGTAATAAGTGTAGGAGTGTGTATGGGGTAATAAGTGTAGGAGTGTGTATGGGGTAATAAGTGTAGGAGTGTGTATGGGGTAATAAGTGTAGGAGTGTGTATGGGGTAATAAGTGTAGGAGTGTGTATGGGGTAATAAGTGTAGGAGTGTGTATGGGGTAATAAGTGTAGGAGTGTGTATGGGGTAATAAGTGTAGGAGTGTGTATGGGGGTAATAAGTGTAGGAGTGTGTATGGGGTAATAAGTGTAGGAGTGTGTATGGGGTAATAAGTGTAGGAGTGTGTATGGGGTAATAAGTGTAGGAGTGTGTATGGGGTAATAAGTGTAGGAGTGTGTATGGGGTAATAAGTGTAGGAGTGTGTATGGGGTAATAAGTGTAGGAGTGTGTATGGGGTAATAAGTGTAGGAGTGTGTATGGGGTAATAAGTGTAGGAGTGTGTATGGGGTAATAAGTGTAGGAGTGTGTATGGGGGTAATAAGTGTAGGAGTGTGTATGGGGTAATAAGTGTAGGAGTGTGTATGGGGTAATAAGTGTAGGAGTGTGTAGAGTTGTGTGAGTTGTATTTTATTAAATAGATGGAAAAGAAAAACAGGCAAAATTGATGATAATCAAAGTAAAAACTACAAAATTTCACTAAAGCAGAACGATTTCTATTTTCTTTGGTTTTATCGCCAGGGTTCACCCACACACTCCTGTCTCACTCGTGAATTTCCAGTTCCTCGCCGGCTGTTACTTCTTTCTCCAGCACCTGCCAGCGCTCAGTCACCTTTCAGCGACTCTTCGGTCCGTCTCTCTGCTCGGTGTCTCGCTCCTCTTTATCGCCGTCTCCGGACTGAAACAGAGCGATGTTTAGATGATTAGTCCAGAGAGACGTACTAAAGTGCTGTGAGTCTGCAGTAATGAATCCACACTGTACACCAGATTACACACTTCATATAAATATAACTCTCAAATTCTACAGACTTGAAAAGTGGTAATTTAAGTATTTCAGGAAGATGAAGGTCTTCAGTCGTTGCTCGAAGATAATCAGGGACTCTGCTGTACGAACATCTGGGAGAAGTTCATTCCACCACCTCAGTGCTAGAACAGAGAAGAGCCTTAAAGTGTACTAACCTCTCATTCTGAGAGATGGTGGTACCAGTGGAGCAGTGCTGGAGGATCTCACACAGCGTGGTGCAGTGCGAGATGTGATGAGGTCCAAGCTGAGGTCCAATTCTACAAAGCTGGTGTTGATGATCATCAATTTCATTTGTAGGTTAAAACCCAATCATGAAGTGCGTGGGAAAACAGAACAGAACAGCTGTGTAGGAGCTTCAAACTGGCTGAGGAACAATCTAATTCTGCTACGAGGGTAAGGTTGTGGGAGACGGTGTCATGTCACAGGTTCTACACCGTGCCAAACCTCCTCCTCTGTCTTTTTTTCCTTCCTTCCTAATAATATACCCCATTTTCCTCCTCTGTCCAAACCATCTCAATCACACCTCCCTCACCTTGTCTCCAAAACGTCCTACATGCATGGTCTTTTCTTCACTTCATTACTCTGCACTGTTGACCCCAGGTACCTGAACTCCTCCACCTTCTCCACCCCTTTTACCTTGCAACCTGCACACTTCACTGCTGTCACACTGTCCTCATACATGTCCTACACCACCCTCACACACTTCCACCACAAATAAATGATGAACACTTCATTTTTCTACAAATTTACACCAGAATTAAACCTATTTATATTTTTATTATGTACAGTTTTAAACACTTTTGTATTAATGCTCATTATATTATTTATAGAAAATTATTCCTTCTTTACTCCACTACACACACACACACACACACACACACACACACACACACACACACACACACACACACACACACAGATAAGTCCTAAAAGTTGATACACTCAGATATGTATCTCGACAGAACGGGGTTTCAGCATGATTTAGATGACCAGTGTGTTCCTGTGTGATTTGAACATTCTGTGTGTGTGTGTGTGTGTGTGTGTGATCACCTGAACAGGTACAGCCTGTTTTGGTAGTTCCGAGTTTCACCTCCTTTTCTCGTGACTCATCAGGAAACTTCAGCCACTTTAACGGGAAGTAAGACGGTTCTGAAGTCTCGCGCGCACCGGAGCCGGTTCCTTCAGGCACGCGCTACAGAGGCTCTGAGATGGACTGAGGGTCTCAGGGTGAGAAATCAGAACACGACATGGGGCGCGCGCTCTCCGGAACCGAGCCCGTGTGATCACCTGCTGTTTGTTTGTTTGTTTGTTTGTTTGTTTGTTGTGCTCCTCCTGGGTTCCTCGCGCTGCTGTGATTTAAGGTGTTAAAGATGTTTACGGATCTGAAGAAGCGGATAGGTGAGTGCTGGGTGACTTCGTGTCCGTGTTTCCGTGAGAAGCCTCCTGGTACCGGGGACGATGTATCGGTGGTGGTGATCTCGAATCCCACCGTGGTGACTGATCCCCAGGAGCGGGACATCCCGCCCTCTGTCCCCGCGCTGTACACGGCTCTGTGGGATTACACCGCGCGCACCGCCGAGGACTTGAGCTTCCGCACAGGGGATCAGCTGGAGGTTCTGGACCAGACCAACCCGGACTGGTGGATCGCACGAGCGCTGACTGGACTCTCTGGCCGCGGCCAGGGTTACATCCCGTCTAACTACGTAGCACCGCTCCAGAGCCTGCACGCGGAGAGGTAATACTGACTACTTCTTCATAATCAAGAGGTGAAAAGTTCTCTTTTCTGGAGAAGTCAGCTGGAAGTTCTTTTCAGAAAACATAAAGGTGAAAGTTCAGAAGCAGGTTTCAGTCAGTCTGATTTTCTCAGTGCTGTAATGGTGAGAACTCAGGAACGTCTCAGTGACTTATGATGAGTTCTTCACTGTAATGTTCCTCACTCAACATGTTTCTCAGAACTACAGCTTCCACAAGGTCCTGAGGAGGAACATGCAGGGGACATGTGATGTCTCGTCCCTTCTGCCTGAAAACCTACATTTCTAATACAGTTTCTTCACTCATCACTGTTCACACTTAAATGTTCACTCTTTACTGTTCCCTATTTACTGTGAGTTCTTTACCACACTCGCTTCAGCATGTTCCACCACATTACACACATTCACATGCTACACACCACAATACACACTACACATTACACACACATGTGTATGTGCGTGAGAATGTGTGAGTGTGTGCCTGTGTGTGCGAATGTGAAGGCCACAAGGTGTAAATGATTTGCACTGAATCAGGAAGTAATGTTCCTCTCTGTTAAACATTCATGTGTGTGATTGACCTGTGTGTCATAAATCAATGCACACTGTTCATCACACACTTAAATTATCTACAACACACACACACTCACACACACACACACACACACACACACACGCACGCACACACGCGCGCGCGCGCGCACATTTACACACACAGAGTTGCATTTTGGTTATTGTCATTAACAACTGGGCTAAACTTACTGAACTTATTAGCCCTCATTGTGATGTCCTAAAACACACAAACACACACACACACACACACACACACACACACACACACACACACACACACACACACACACCTTTTGGACATGCTGCAGTGCATTATGGGATTTTTTTTTAAATGTCTTTTTATACTTTGCACTCCCGTTTAGTGTGAGCAGGGTGCAATATCAGCCTTGAATCATTTTATACAGTGTGTGTGTGTGTGTGTGTGTGTGTGTGTGTGTGTGTGTGTGTGTGTGTGTGTGTGTGTGTTTAGGTGGTATTTTCCTGATACAAAGCGTCTGGATGCGGAGAAGCTCCTTCAGGCTGAAGGAAATGGACACGGCTCATTTCTGATTCGAGAATGTGAAAGTCAGCAAGGGGAACTGTCACTGTCAGGTACACACAAACACACACACACACACACACATACACACACACACACACACACACACACAACAAAATCTGTACCACACTAACACCAACATTTCTGCCATATTCACACCAACATCTGTATTACACTGACACCAGCATCTGTACCACACTGACACCAACATCTCTGCCATATTGAGACCAACATCTGTATCAGACTGACACCAAAATCTCTAACACACTGTCATTAATGTCTGTACCATACTAACACCAACATCTGTATCAGACTGACACCAACATATCTATCATAATGACATCAACATCTGTATTACACTGACACAGACACCAACTTCAATATCACACTGCCACCACAATCTGTACCACACTGCCACCAACATC
This sequence comes from Silurus asotus, assembly GCA_024362625.1. Taxonomy (NCBI): domain Eukaryota; kingdom Metazoa; phylum Chordata; class Actinopteri; order Siluriformes; family Siluridae; genus Silurus; species Silurus asotus. The sequence goes on along the minus strand of MU551551.1, from coordinate 72,281 downwards.
TGGATCACACTGACACCAACATCTGTACCACACTGTTAACATCTGTACCATAGTAACACCAACATCTGAATCATGCTGACACTGATACTAACATCTGCACCACAATTACACTGCACAATATTTGCAATACATTAGCACTGACACCAACATTGGAATCACACTGATACCAACATCTGCACCACACTGACACTATCAGTAACACACTTACATGGGAATCTCTACCACATTGACTCCAACATCTGTATCACACTGACTCCAACATAAATACCACAATGACACTGACACCAGCATCTATACTACAATGGCACCAACATCTGTACCACACTGACACCAACATCTGTACCACACTGGCACCAACATCTGTATCACATTGATGCCAACATCTGTATCACACTGACACCAACATCTCTACCACACTGCCACCAAAACCTCTAACACACTGTCATTAACATCTGTACCATACTAACATCAACATCTGTATCATACTGACACAAACATCTCTACCGTATTGCCACCAACATCTGCATCACTCTTATACCATCATCTGTATCACAGTGTGTTTGTGTGTGTGTGTGTGTGTGTGTGTGTCCAGTGTTGGATCAGGGGAAGGTAAAGCACTATAAGATAAAAAAATCAGATGATGGACAATACTTTGTGTCGAAGAGGCAGAGCTTCATCACACTGAAGAAGCTGGTGGATTATTACAGCACTACAGAAGATGGATTGTGTGTCCGACTCACACAACCCTGCAGGAAGGTACACACAACATCATTACATACTACATAACTACACATTGCACAATATACACATCACATCACTACACACTAAACACTTGACCCTACATCACTACACACTTCAGACTACATCACTACACACTATACACTA
>MU551551.1:56396-61396 GCA_024362625.1 Silurus asotus | reverse complement strand
TATGGAATTAGGGTTTTAGAACAAGCATGTTATGAAACATGTGTGTGTTCAGTTTGAGCCTCAGATAGGAAGATTGCATGTGATGAAGATTTCTTGGACTCTGAGGTGAAGGTCAGTGCGGAGTGACAGGAGTGAACATGAGGACAGTAACTCCTGAATACTGTGTGTTTTACAGTGTAAAGAGTGAACAGACAAGCGGTACTTTGAGATTACCAGCAGGGGGCAGCAGCTTACTGTCTTACTCTCACTATGTTTATTACTATAATTGTGTGTGGGAGATGTCAGAACACACATCTGGCAATGATGTCATATTTTTGTTACCCTCTTGTATTAAAGATGTTTTATACTTTTGTGTGTGTGTGTGTGTGTGTGTGGGTGTGCCTAGGGGGGGGGGCTGTTTGTTTATAGAATGAAATGTAGCTTTACCGTTGCCATAGTGATGCTGATATTCAACAGTATGGTATTACAATAGTTAGTAGGTTTTGTGTGTGTGTGTGTGTGTGTGTGTGTGTGTGTGTGTGTGTGGGGTTGGGGCATGTACCATGAAAACACAGACAGTCATACACTCTCAGATCAGGATCAGTGTCACACTGAACTCCCTCAAACACACACATTTGCATTTTAGTTGAGAAACCGGTTCTTTCCTTCTCTCCTTACAGTTTAACGGACACAACACACAAGTGTGTGTGTGTGTGTGTGTGTGTGTGTGTGTGTGTGTGTGTCAGCAGTAGAGTGCTAATTGAAATAATAGATGAAAATAAAAATAAAACTGCCCCCTGGGAGATTTTGTGTGTTTATTTATTTATTTGCTTTTTGGTTTGTTTGTTTGTTTGTTTGTTTGTTTTTTGGGGGGGGGGTGCAAAAAAGGAACACACTGTCAATTATTTGTGTATGTGATGCTTCACTCTGTTTTTTCTTCAATTAAACAAAAAGAGGAAATGAAAGGAGGTGAAGAAGAGTCCTGCATCGTTGTTCCTGTGTCGGATCACGGAGGAGAAGATTCCACTGTATGTCAGGAGAAGTTGGAGAAGAGCAGTGCAGTAATTTACAATAATGTGTGTTACATAGAAAAGACACGGAGCAGAAGGTTAGAAATGAACATTTATTTAGCTTTAGTGTGTCGACAGAAACCCAAACACCTCAAACCTCCATTCCATCTGAAACCTCTGGAAAAACCCTTCTTCAGTATTTACAAAGTGGAAAAAACAGTGATGGAGAAAAAATGCTACAGATCAGTTAAAAAGAGGAAACCCACAGTAGAAAGAGTCACAGCTTGCGTTTTTAAAAATCCTTTCGGATGAATGTAAATTTCTTTTTTTTTTCTTTTACAAAAATCTCAAGTCTGATGGTGAGGAGCTGCACTTCCTCCATCTCGCTTCAGCACTGTTTATACAATAATCACAGTTTTAACCCTCCCTCCTGTACATAATTACACAATTCAATTAATCTCGCTCTCACACACACACACACACACACACACACACACACACACACACACACACACACACACACACAATAAAAAAAAACAGCTGGGATTTAAAGCATTAAAATCACTTTAGTGTTTATCAATTACTTTAATTTGACCCCATTTCCCCCCAGACTCCTCCCCTGGGTGTGTCCTTTATTCTGTACTTTTTTTGTATAAAAATAAAACAGTTAATACTGAGCATAAAAAAGGGAGAGTAATATTAATTCGAAAACCCAGGGAAGCCCCACCCACTTGTTAGAGAAAAGCAAGGCTAATTAAAAAAAATAATTTGTAAATGTCTTGTAGGAAAACACACGCGTGTGTGTGTGTGTGTGTGTGTGTGTGTGTGTGTGTGTGTGTGAGATTCCACAGCCGTGGTTTGTTTATTTTCTCCTGCATATCACAGTGTTAGAGGGTCAGAGGGGCGGAGCTTAAGTCAAATGTTCTCAGCCAATCGAAATAACTGATCATGTGACATCACTGATCTCTCTTCTTATGTCTTTGACCAATTAGTGCAGCGCTAGTGATGATGTCACTACATGAAGTTCGTGATTGGCTGATTACATTTGGCTCCGCCCCACTGACCAGCAAACAAACCAGTTCATGCCGTGTGTGTGTGTGTGTGTGTGTGTGTGTGTGTGTGTGTTCACATACGCAAGTGTGTGTGTTTTTTACTCGGCTGCTCCAGCTTCAGACTCAGTAGCCGCTGTTTCTTGTTCAACTGGAGCCACTTCCTCTGTGGCGTCTTTGCTCGGTGCCTCCTGCTGGACAGGTGCTGCAACTACAGCAGGTTCCTCCTCTTGCTTCACTTCCTCCTTAATCGTCTGTTTATCCTCCTCTGGTTTCTCCTCTTTTTCCTTCACCTTCTCGTCTGCCTGTGGTTCCTCTACCTTCTCGTCTGCCTTTGGTTCCTCCCCCTTCTCGTCTGCCTTTGGTTCCTCCACCTTCTCGTCTGCCTTTGGTTCCTCCACCTTTGGTTCCTCCACCTTCTCGTCTGCCTTTGGTTCCTCCACCTTCTCGTCTGCCTTTGGTTCCTCCACCTTCTCGTCTGCCTTCACCTCTTCCTTTTTCTCCACTTCCTCCGATTCTTTTTTCTCCTCCTCAGCTGCTGCAGCTTCACCTCCTTCCTCCTCTTTCCTTAGTTCCTCCTCCCCATCAGTTTTCTTCTCCTCCCCTCCCTCTTTCTTCTGCTCCTCCTGCTCTCCTGCATCACCAGTCTCTTTCTTGTTTTTCTTGAAAGAGAATCCACTCAGTTTAAAGGACTTTTTTAATGAAAAGCGCTTCTTCTTCTTCTTCGGTGTCTCTTCACTGGCAGACGGTTTTTCATCCTCAGCAGCAGCTGCAGCAACAGTTTCATCTGCAGCCACCTTTTCTTTCTCTTCATCTTCTCCCTCTTTCTCAATGGATGTGGCCTCAGCTTTGTCTCCACCCTCCTCCTTCCCCTCCTGCTCTCCCTCAGCTGCAGTGCTGCCGTTAGCTTGCACCTCCTCGTTCACCTCTGCTGCATCACCGTTTATCTTCATGTGGCCATTTTCCTGTAACACACACACACACACACACACACACACACACACACAGAGAAAAATAACACATGGTGTGTGTGCGCATTTGTGCGTCTGAGCCTCGCACTGAAGAGAGGTCTTAATCATTCTTTAGTACATTGACCACGCCCCTTCGTTTGCATCCCAGCTCCTCCCACTTCTAGTAAACAGATGGCGCTCATAGTGCAGTGGTGCTGATTTTGTATTGTGTACAATTACGTTACGCTGATGTGTGGTGTGTACACTAGGGGGCGCTGATAACCCTAATCTGTACAGTGTGGGTCAGGGTCCTGATTAAAATAGAGATTTATATCACAGCACAATAAATCACCCAGATCTCTCATCCTCTACAGCCTCGCGCGCGCGCATACACACCCCTGAGAAACCTCCTCCTGAATATTCAACACAATATGATAATGAGGTGAAGCAGCAGGTGTGCAGTGAGTGCTGACTGCCAGGGGGCGCGTTATCATCATCTCCGTGTGTGTGTGTGTGTGTGTGTGTGTCTTGTATGTACGTTATAAAACTCGGTAGTTGGACTGATGGCTCCCCGCGCGAAGATCTTCCCAAACCTGGAGCTGAACCTGGTCAGCTTTCCAAAATCCCAAAGACAAAAGGACCGATGCTTTCCCCTTCACTCACACACACTCACACACACACACACACACACACACACACACCATACAGAACCCTTAGCGGTGCTGTGGTCTGATCCTCTACCGCATCTTTCCCACTTTTAGGAGACGCTTCAGAGAAATCCAGAAAGAACCAGTGAAGAAGTTTTTGTTACAAGTGCGGGGTGCAAATACTGAATTCCATCCCCCACCCCATCCACCCCCATTCATCCCCTCCCTCCAGTCCCTCTAGACTGTAAGAGCGCGTGAGGAACACGGGGAGAACGTGCACGAGCTCATAAAGGTGTTCTTACCTGCCCGTTGGCTTTAGAAGGAGACTCCACTGTCGTCTCGGCTCCTCCGGGGTTCTCCGCTTTAGATGCCTGCGCTCCCATCTTTCTCTCTCTCTCTCTCTCTCTCTCTCTCTCTCTCTCTCTCGATCTCTAACAAAGAACCCAAGACAGACACAAAGCGCTCCGAGCGCGCGCTTTACTGTAGACCCCGCTGTCGTTCAGTGGAAGATCTCGGATGGTTTTGAAGGCTGAAGCTCAGAGAGAAGGCGCGGAACCAAGAGAGAAATCTGGAGTTTGGGCTCCGTGCAGAATTAAATCCCCGCCGCGGAGAAAACCCTTTCAGGGATGAAGATGCAGCCCGGTCCAACGCCCAGATCCCGGCCACGGTGACGTCATGTAAACGAACCAATCAGCGGCCTTCGCCCAACCGATTTTCTCAAAATGCCCAATAAGAACCCCAGGCTTTTCTTAAGGGGCGGGGCTTTAACATCTAAAGGAAACAATAATGCCGACACTTTGTTTCTAAAATGGTGAAAACATCCGTTGGAGTCTGGAACGATTTTGACTGCGATTAAAGTAAAAACACACACACGATCACAATTGATCTGGTTTACGTCATCACGCGGTCTTGTCTTTGATCCCTAGTTAATAAGTGGTCAATCAGAGAGCAGGGTTTGGGCATGTGCAAAGAGCACACACGCCCCTGCTGAAAAAAAAAAACAATAAAGACCCCTAATAAAAATCCTAATGGTTATAATGGGAATTGTTATGCTTTTAATGGTTATAATGGGAATTGTTATAGTTTAATGGAAGCTGTATGTGTAATGTGACCTGTGGGTCTCTACTGGTAATTGGGTGCCTTCTAATGGTGGAATATTATGTGTAGTAAAGACCAGTAGACCTCCTTTTCCACTTGCAGATCACATTTTGGTATGAACTGGACCCCATTAGGAGACACTAAGCCAAGGATTGCTGGAAGTTTATACAGTAGATTCATTGGTTTAATAATGATGATGTATTATTGATGTACACACACACACACACACACACACACACACACACACACACAAACACACACTGTATA
>MU551551.1:0-5000 GCA_024362625.1 Silurus asotus | reverse complement strand
ATGCACCACGCCTCTCCATTGCCACATAGAGGTGTGTGTGTGTGTGTGTGTGTGTAAATATGTTTTAATAATAAAGTGATGTGAAAAAAGTCAGTTATGTGATGTATAGATTCTGTACATTAATCATGGTGTGTGTGTGTGCGTGTGTGTGTATTAGAGACATCACACACACTCACTACCTAATCTCTCACACACACACACAGTGGGACATTATCGTCCTTTATTACAGTACACCAGTTAAGTGTATTACAGCGCCTGTGTGTGTGTGTGTGTGTGTGTGTGTGTGTGTGTGTGTGTGTGTGTGTGTGTCAGAGTAATTGCAGTTGGGAGAACATGTCTCCTGGGTTACTGCACTTCCTCTCACACACACAGGAAGTGATCCACTGCATTTTCCACTGCACGTTGGCTCCGCCCACACACTTGAAGTCCACCTTGACCACAGTGGAGCGGTGTGGGGCGCAGCAGCGTGTATCTGAACACACTCCGCAGTAGAGTGGGCGGAACTTTCTGCTGCTGCTGCAGCCTGACAGCGTGAACTTCTCTGCCCTCTTCGCCTGGAACTGAGGCTTGCAGGACGTCCTCGCCGGGATCTGGGCCGAGTCACACACATCACGATAAATACTTCCAGGAAATACGTCACCATTACAGGAAGTGATGTCATGGGTTTGGGAGGTACCTTCAGGCTCTTCTTGTCGCAGGGGCGGAGCACGCACAGGCGGCGCTCTTTCTTCATCTTGCACTTGGCGTTGTGGTTGGAGATGCGGACGGAGATGCCGAAGCCGCAGGAGCGTGAACACGGAGACCAGGGTGTCGTCTGGACCACACATCCTCCCAGCTTCACTAAAGGAGGAGCCCTGTAAGCTTCCCACGCCACAGCACACACACTCAGCCTTTAACCCGGGGTGTGTGTGTGTGTGTGTGTACACATCATATCCCACGCTGCTGGACGAGGTGTTCATCTACTCGAACTCCAGCGTGTGGAATGATGTGAGACGTCGACATCATATTAATAGAAGGAGTCTCCAGTGTCAGTGTTCATACATCAGAGGAGCTTATCTGATATTCTCAGGACATTTTCCTCTACACACGTGTGTTTAACTGCTAGAACATACATCAGCTTCCCACACGGAACATCTCAAAGCTCAGCAGAGCAAAGTGAGAACAAAACTAATCACACCCCTGTTTTAGTCTTCCAGAGTGAATTTTTTCACCTAAAGATTCATTCAGGTGTTTTTTTTAATAAATTCATTGTTTCCTGATGTTCACCACATCCCCCTGGTTGGAGAGGTGAAGAGCAACACGGGGCTGTGAGTAGATTCCTGAGCTGAGATCCGAGTCACTGCATTTACTCTACTATACTAATACATGATGCAACTTTATGTTGGTCCTGATTTCTCTAATGTACACTGTGAATTTGATCAAAATGAAACTATGCTCAGGTTAAAGCAGCGTATTTACACGTGCGATTCAGAAACACAAACTCACTAGGAGAAAGCGTTAATGTCAAATTTGTGGGGTAAAAATATGATCCTCTGATTTATCACCAAATTCCTGTGTGAGGGAGTTCAGGACTGATACAGTGCTGTATTTCACCATTCGACTACGAGCGGGAACTACGAGCGGGAACTACGAGAATGAGTGTATTATACCCTGAGTGTGTCTCACCTGACATGCTCTGGTACGCTGTGTCCTGTGGTGTTTTGACGCGGACCCCAGCGGGAACAGTGTTGCTCTGTAATGCTGCGGGTGACAACATGGCTGCCGGTTTCTGGATAAATACAGGTGTACAGCCGATCGCTCCACCAATACACGTACACTTATACAGAGGAGTGGGCTGGAACCCCTCACCATTCTCATAGTGAACTCCATTCAGATCACACCCCACTGCCATCATGTCTACTCAGGAAAAGGGACAGGGGGAGAGACGGAAAGAGAGGGAGCAGGGGAGCGACACAGGAAGAGGGGGACAGGGGGAGAGACACGGTAAGAGGGGGACAGGGGGGAGAGATACAGGAAGAGGGGGACAGGTGGGAGAGATACAGGAAGAGGGGGACAGGGGAGAGACACATTTAAACACTTGAATTTTTGCTGAGATATGATGATTAATTAAATAGGAGAACAACGTGTGTGCGTGTGTGTGCGCGTGTGTGTGCGTGTGTGTGCAGTGTATTGTCACTCACATGCACACACCCCGTGTTGGAAGCGTGGTTTATCCCGGGAGAAGTCGCAGTACATGCCCTTGTGAGGATCACACACGTCTCTCTCATTACAGGATTCTCCAATCTGCCGTGCACAGCTCTTACAGCAACCACAGCCGTCCAACACCGCGCTGACCCCCGGGGGACACGTACGCCGAGGACCACACTTACACGGCCACGTGCAAAACTGCACACGCTCGGACACGCCTCCTCCACCACGTCCTCCACCTCCACCTTGTCCACGCACCACCAGCGCTGTGTTTCCCACATGAACCTTCACCGGCTTCACACCTGCAGCCTTCACTTCCTTCACTCTCACAGCATGACCACTGCTCAGCTGCTGCACACACACACACACACGAGAAGACATCAGTGCACTCAGAAATGACTGTTTCCATAGTAACAGCTTGTTGACAGGGACGTGTAGTATAACATTTTGGAGACGTTATGGACGGAGTTTCCAGTGTGAGGTGAAGCTGTTAGTGTAACGTTAAACAGGAAGTAACATGTTTTACTAGTAAATCAAGTCGTTATAGAGAAATAAAAACTCGGACAAGAGTGAGGAACCCTACGAGTGCGCACACACACACACACACACACACACACACACACAGCTTTATTTCCTGTTTAGTAAATGGGGTGTGGGGCAAGTTTAACTATAAACTGGTCCTTCATCCGGCGGCCAGTCCAAAAACAAACACACACACACACACACACACACACACACACACACACACACACACACACACACACAGTTGTAGCAGTATTTGAGTGGAAATAAAGCCAGGTCTGTTACATGTGTTATGATCATGTCTTCTGCTTCGAAATTGCATTTCAGCTAAACACACACACACACACACACACACACACACACACACCTCCTCCCAGGTTTCTGTCCAACAGTGAGTGCTTCTGAGAAAAACCATAAAGCTGCTAAATTAACTCTTCTTTCTGAACAGATTTCTGCTCAAGTTAAACCACTCAGAGACATTACACTGAGGGACATTACACTGAGGGACACTACACTCAGAGACACTACACTGAGGGACACTACACTCAGAGACACTACACTGTGGGACATTACACTGAGGGACACTACACTCAGAGACACTACACTGTGGGACATTACACTGAGGGACACTACACTCAGAGACACTACACTGTGGGACATTACACTGAGGGACACTACACTCAGAGACACTACACTGAGGGACACTACACTCAGAGACACTACACTCAGAGACACTACACTGAGGGACACTACACTCAGAGACACTACACTGTGGGACATTACACTGAGGGACACTACACTGTGGGACATTACACTGAGGGACACTACACTCAGAGACACTACACTGAGGGACACTACACTCAGAGACACTACACTAAGGGACACTACACTCAGAGACACTACACTGTGGGACATTACACTGAGGGACACTACACTCAGAGACACTTCACTGAGGGACACTACACTCAGAGACACTACACTGAGGGACATTACACTCAGAGACACTACACTCAGAGACACTACACTGAGGGACACTACACTCAGAGACACTACACTGTGGGACATTACACTGAGGGACACTACACTCAGAGACACTACACTGAGGGACACTACACTCAGAGACACTACACTGTGGGACATAACACTGAGGGACACTACACTCAGAGACACTTCACTGAGGGACACTACACTCAGAGACACTACACTGAGGGACATTACACTCAGAGACACTACACTCAGAGACACTACACTGAGGGACACTACACTGAGGGACACTACACTGAGGGACACTACACTCAGAGACACTACACTCAGAGACACTACACTGAGGGACACTACACTGAGGGACACTACACTGAGAGACACTACACTCAGAGACACTACACTCAGAGACACTACACTGAGGGACACTACACTGAGAGACACTACACTGAGGGACACTACACTGAGGGACACTACACTCAGAGACACTACACTCAGAGACACTACACTGAGGGACACTACACTCAGAGACACTACACTGAGGGACACTACACTCAGAGACACTACACTTAGAGACACTACACTGAGGTACACTACACTCAGAGACACTACACTGAGGGACACTACACTGAGAGACACTACACTCAGAGACACTACACTCAGAGACACTACACTCAGAGACACTACACTGAGGGACACTAATAATATATAAAAAGAAGAAGAAGGAGAGACTCAGTAATGTGTTTATTGCAGTTGTTGCTAATCCTCACTGGTAACAAGCAGAAAACCATGCTAACATCTACAGTCGCATCCAGTGTGTGTGAATTTCACACAAATGTGATTTCAGGCTCACGAGGGGTCATGACAAAGAAACATTTAAAGCCTCTCTGTTAGATTTTTGCAGAGTGACTTTATCCTTAGAGTGTGTAACACGCACACACGCACACACACACACACACACACACACACACACACACACACACACACACACACACTTAATTCATAATATTAAAGACTAGATAAACTGTATTTAGATGTGGAATCTTCACCTTCATTATTAATGCAAGAATTGATGATTATGCTAATTTGGTCCCTCCCCCTGTCCTCACACTCTCCTTATCAGACAAACTGAGGTCATCATAGCTCCACCCCCAAACCTTTTCATTCTGAAGTAGTGAGGACGTTTATGTGGTAAAACTTTAAATCAGAGTGGAGAAGTGTAGCTTTATTATACAATAACTAACAATACACACCATACACACTCAGCATGGTGTAATGTGTGTGTGCTGTCCTACTGTCTACACACACAC
>MU551550.1:4871341-4930831 GCA_024362625.1 Silurus asotus | reverse complement strand
TAATTAGAGAGACCTGTTTAAAAGATTGGTTTATTTATTGGTCTTTTTTAAACTTGTTTGACCTACTTTTATTTTGAGTTACATAGTGTTGAAGTATGGAAAAGAAGCCATGCTGGTTCATTAGGCTTATTGACTGCTTGCAAAAGACATCCGATAGCTCAGTGGGTAAAGCATAGGTTTGTTGGTCAGCAGGTCCCCACAAGGTTGGGGGTTCAAACCCCAGTGGTAGCTTTTTATTTTTACTACTTTAACTACTACTTTTACTACTTTAACCTTCTGTTAATGAGTTACATAGTGTTGAAGTATGGAAAAGAAGCCATGCTGGTTTATTAGGCTTAATGACTGCTTGCAAAAGACTGATCTGATAGCTCAGTGGGTAAAGCACAAGTTTATTGGTCAGCAGGTCCCCACAAGTTTGTGGGTTCAAGCATTGGCATGGTAGTGTTTTTTTTTTTTTTTTTTTTTTTTTTTTTTTTTTTTTTTTTATTAAATATAATAGTTTATCTACTTTGTGATATTAAACTGTTAATCGATTTGTTAATTAGAGAGACCTGTTTAAAAGATTGCTTTATTTATTTATCTTTTTTTTACTTCTTCAGCCTACTTTTAATATGAGTTACATAGTGTTGAAGTATGGAACAGACCCCATGCTGGTTCATTAGGCTTATTGACTGCTTGCAAGCGACAGATCTAATAGCTCAGTGGGTAAAGCATGGGTTTACTGATCAGCAGGTCCCCCCAAGGTTGTGGGTTCAAACCCCAGCATTGGCATGGTAGTATTTTAAAAAATTGTTTTATATCAAATATAATAGTTTGTCTACTTTGTGATATTAAACTGTAAATCGATTTGTTAATTAGAGAGACCTGTTTTAAAGATTGGTTTATTTATTTGTCTTTTTTTAAACTTGTTTGACCTACTTTTATTTTGAGTTACATAGTGTTGAAGTATGGAAAAGAAGCCATGCTGGTTCATAAGGCTTATTGACTGCTTGCAAAAAACAGATCTGATAGCTGAGTGGGTAAAGCTTAGGTTTACTAGCCAACAGGTCCCCTCAAGGTTGTGGGTTCAAACCCCAGCATTGGCATGGTAGTATTTTTTTCATATAAAATATAAAAGTTTGTCTACTTTGTGATATTAAACTGTAAATCGATTTGTTAATTAAAAAGACCTGTTTAAAAGATTGCTTTATTTATTTGTCTTTTTTTAAAACCTTGTTTGACCTACTTTTAATGAGTTACATAGTGTTGAAGTATGGAAAAGAAGCCATGCTTGTTCATTAGGCTTATTGACTGCTTTTACAAGACAAATCTGTTAGCTTATTGGGTAATGCATAGGTCTTTTGATCAGCAGGTCCCCACAAGGTTGTGGGTTCAAACCCCAGCATTGGCATGGTATTTATTTTATTTTTTATGTAAAATATAATAGTTTGTCTACTTTGTGATATTAAACTGTAAATCGATTTGTTAATTAGAGAGACCTGTTTAAAAGATTGCTTTATTTATTTGTCTTTTTTTTAAAACTTGTTTGGCCTACTTTTAATATGAGTTACATAGTGTTAAAGTATGGAATAGAAGCCATGCTGGTTCATTAGGATTATTGACTGCTTTCATAAGACAGATCTGATAGCTCAGTGGGTAAAGCATAGGTTTACTGGTCAGCAGGTCCCCACAAGGTTGTGGGTTCAAACCCTGGCATTGGCATGGAAGTTTTTTTATATATTTATTTTTATATATAAAATATAACAGTTTGTCTACTTTGTGATATTAAACTGTAAATCGATTTGTTAATTAGAGAGACCTGTTTAAAAGATTGCTTTATTTATTTGTCTTTTTTTTTAAACTTGTTTGACCTACTTTTAATATGAGTTACATAGTGTTGAAGTATGGAAAATAAGCCATGCTGGTTCATTAGGTTTATTGACTGGTTGCAAAAGACAGATCTGATAGCAAAGTGGGTAAAGCATAGGTTTACTGATCAGCAGGTCCCCACAAGGTTTGGGGGTTCAAGCATTAGCATTGTAGTATTTTCCTTTAATTTTTTTATATATAAAATATAATAGTTTGTCTACTTTGTGATATTAAACTGTAAATCGATTTGTTAATTAGAGAGACCTGTTTAAAAGATTGGTTTATTTATTTGTCTTTTTTAAAAACTTGTTTGACCTACTTTTAACGAGTTACATAGTGTTGAAGTATGGAAAAGAAGCCATGCTGGTTCATTAGGCTTATTGACTGCTTTCATGGGACTGATGTAATAGCTAAGTGTGTAAAGCATAGGTTAACTGGTCAGCAGGTGCTCACAAGGTTGTGGGTTCAAACCCCAGCATTGCCTTGGTAGTATTAATATTTTTTTTAAATATAAAATATGATAGTTTGTCTACTTTGTGATATTAAACTGTAAATCTATTTGTTAATTAGAGAGACCTATTTAAAAGATTGCTTTATTTATTCGTTTTTTTTTTTTTAACTTGTTTGACCTACTTTTAACATGAGTTACATAGTGTTGAAGTATGGAAAAGAAGCCATGCTGGTTCATTAGGCTTATTGACTGTTTGCACAAGGTGCAAGAGATAGCTCAGTGGGTAAGTTGTTGTTTTACCAATTAGCAGATCCCCACAAGTTTGTGGGTTCAAAACCTGGCATTGCCAGAGTAAAATTTTTATTCCAATTTTTAAAATCTAATATATTGTCTACTTTGTGACATTAAACTGTAAATCTATTTGTTAATTAAAGAGACCTGTTTAAACTTTTGTATTATTTCGTTGTCTTCTTTAAAATACTTGTTTGGCCTACTTTTAATATGAGTTACATGATGTTGAAGCATAGGAAAAGAAGCCTTGTTGGTTTATTAGGCCTATTGACTGCTTGCACCTGTGGCAAGAGATAGCTCAGTGGGTGAGGTGTTGTTTTACCAATTAGCAGATCCCCACAGGGTTGTGGGTTCAAACCCTTCCATTACCATGGTTGAATTTTTGATTCTCTTTTAAAATCTCATATATTGTCTACTTTGTGACATTAAACTGTAAATCTATTTGTTAATTAATGAGAACTGTTTAAAATATTGTCTTATTTTGTTGTCTTTTAAAAAAAAATAGTTTGGCCTACTTTTAATATGAGTTACATGATGTTGAAATATATCTATTTGTTAATTGTCCTACTTTTAACATGAAACACATGATGTTATAATATAGGAAAAGAAGCCATGTTGGTTTATTAGGCCTATTGACTGCTTGCACCTGCGGCAAGAGATAGCTCAGTGGGTGAGTTGTTGGTTTACCAATTAGCAGATCCCCACAAGGTTGTTGGTTCAAACCCTTGCGTAGCCATGGCAGAATTTTTATTTCTCTTTTAAAATCTAATATATTGTCTACTTTGTGACATTAAACTGTAAATCTATTTGGTAATTAAAGAGACCTGTTTCAAATGTTGTTTTATTTCGTTGTCTTCTTTAAAAGACTTGTTTGGCTTACTTTTATTATGAATCACATGATGTTGAAATATAGGAAAAGAAGCCATGTTGGTTTATTAGGCCTATTGACTGCTTGCACATGGAATAAGCGAAAGCTCAGTGGTTAAGGTGTTGGTTTACCATTTAGCAGATTCCCACAAGGTTGTGGGTTCAAACCCTGCATTAGCTGTGGGAGAATTTTTATTTCTCTTTTAAAATTTAATATATTGTCTACTTTGTGACATTTAACTGTAAATCTATTTGTTAATTAAAGAGCCCTTTTTAAACTTTTGTTTTATTTCATTGTCTTCTTTCAAAGACTTGTTTGGCCTACTTTTAATATGAGTTACATGATGTTGAAATATAGGAAAAGAAGCCATGTTGGTTTATTAGGCCTATTGACTGCTTGCGCAAGGGACAAGTGATACCTCAGTGGGTAAGGTGTTGGTTTACCAATTAGCACATCCCCACAAGTTTGGGGGTTCAAACCCTGCCATTGCCTTGGTAAAAATTGTATTTCGCTTTTAAAATCTAATATATTCTCTACTTTGTGACATCAAACTGTAAATCTATTTGTTAATTAAAGAGACCTGTTTTGAATATTGTTTTATTTATTTATTTTTTTTAAAGCCTTGTTTGGCCTACTTTTATTATGTTATATTATGTAGAAATATAGGAGAAGAAGCCATGTTGGTTTATTAGGCACATTGACTGTCTGTACAAGGCGAATGAAATAGCTCGTTGGGTACGATGTTGGTTTACCGAATAACAAATCCCAACAAGTTTGTAGGTTCAAACCCTTGCATTGCCAAGCTAGTTTTCTTTTCTTTGTTAAAATTTAATAGTTTGTCTACTTTATGACATTAAACTGTAAATCTATTTGTTAATTAAAGGGACCTGTTTTAAATATTGTTTTATTTATTTGTCTTTTTTTAAATAATTGTTTGGCCTACTTTTATTTTTGAGTTACATGATGTTGGAATACAGGAAAAGAAGCCATCTAAGGTTATAAGGCCCATTGACTGCTTGTACAAGAGGGAAGCGATAGCTCTGTGGGTAAGGCATTGGTTTACTAATCAGCAGAACCCCATAAGAGTGTGGGTTCAGACCCTGGCATCGCCCATGTAGAATTTTTATTTCTATTTTTTAAATCTTTAAAATTAAAAAAATGTAGGTCTTGTAAAATTCAGTTGCTGAGGTTTATATCATATGCCCTATGTCTTCATATGAATTACATTAAACAGAAGAAGTAAGCAAGTTTTTGTTATGAGGGTGTGGCTACATCATCTTTGTAAACCATTACATTTTGAATGTGTAAATAGTGACAAACCTGTCATGTTCCAATTTTATTTAAGGGTTGTGTAAAATAATGGAGGATCTGTTAGAAAAATGGCCAAAATTTCTGTGTCGCTTGTCACCTTCTCTCTAGTGTTTATGCTCAACAAATTTTTTTGCCTTGTATGTTCTTTGGGGCTCGTTATGACACGTTATGTTGAAGAATTCCTTCAGTGGATCCAGTGGAAGGATTGTGTGAACAATTCAACAGAAGAACCAGGAAGATATTTCTCCTCACCAATGACCTGTATATTTTCCACACAACAATTTACTTTAAGCACTTTAAAAGTCTATGTACTTTTATACACTTTGGTTTACAGAAAAATGAAAGGCACACTTTCAAGAAGCAAGAAATATATACACATACGCTTTTAAATAGCATCACCCAGCATCTCATTTCCTGTTTAATGTTTGTTTTGTTGGGTTTATTTGGAAGTTTTTTCCCCTGTCTGTTAGACTTTCATGTGCAACTTAAGGTGCTGCTATGTTTAACCAAGTAAAAAGAAACTTGATAAACTAAATTAAAATGTGTTGACTTGCCACCCAAAGTCTTGAGGTATTTACAAGTAGTACAAGGTTTCCAAAGTGACCAGCACTAATCCCTATTAACAGAATAAGATCCTTAGCACAGATTATATGTTCAAGATATAACTAAATCTCTAGCATTAGTCTAATTAGCAAGCTAACTGTCATCATTTACTAGATAACATAGTTTGTACCAGGTAGGTAACTATTATCATACTCTAGTAGCTCTAGTGTTGGCTACACAACTAACAATAGCCACTGGCTTTTAGATAGCATCATCTTCTTAACAATAGTCATACTTTTATCATGTAACGTAATCTTAAAAGGAAATTGGGACAGTGTAGCTCCCATACAAGCTATTAGAAATGACATGATATTCTTCATTGTTTTTTTTAATTCTTTTTTATTATTATTGTTTTCTCTTCTTTTGACTGCCTTAAGTTTGTTTATTCCATGAAAATAAAAGGTGCGTTTGAGGTTTAATAAAACTCCATGAAGCACAGAGCTCACTTTAATTGAAGTAAGTAAGATTGGATCATTTTCAACTTAAATTAAGCAGATAAACTTTAATTGAATTATTTGATTGATGTATTTGTGTGTGATGTGTCTAATTTGCAATCATTTACATCTAATTGATAATTATTAAAATTTGAGCTATTTCGCCATAGTGGTATAAGCCAGGTTAATTTTTTTCTTTGATTTTTTTTTTTTATTGTGGCCAGCACATACTGCTGTTGTGTTCTTTATTCTTTTTCCCCTTATCTTTCTTTCAAATATCTTCTCTTTCTTATTTTTTATACAGTTTTTAACATTTTCTGTATTTGTTCTTCAAATGATGCAACTGAGCCACCATTTCCCCCACTTCCCCTAAATGTAATCTTCCAACACACAAAAAACCCCACAAAAAAATAGAAGTATTTAATAATTGGGAACATTTTAAAATAAAAACATACAGCACCCTGATTGCATACGTCTCCACACCCTTTCATAATAGGTGCTGATAACTGTCAGCGTTAACCTGTCACATTTAAAATTAGCACTGTATTTAAATGGTATACATCTGTCATCAATTAATGTGATTTTGTTTGAATCCAGATAAAATCAGCTGTTGCTGTAGTAGTTGCTTAACTGTTTGGGGTTGCATTCTATTAAGAGCCATGGTCCACAAAGCGTTGCTGAAAAAAACTGTAAGGCTTAATTTTTTAAGGTAGCAATCAGGAGAGGAATATTATAGAAAGTACTGAATGTACCATGAAGCACTGTCAAAACAATAAGTGGAAAAAAATAAGGCAAAGCAACATTGTAATGGTCAGGATGATCCTCCAACGTTAATGAGTGGATGAAGAGAAAACTTATCAGGGAGGTTACTAAGAGTTTAACAGCAAGACTAAAGGAACTACTTTATTCTACACAAGTCTGGGTTTTGAGGTAGAACAGAACACAGAACCAATACATAGGATCTGTGTGAGTGGTCAGGCCTGTGCTCCATTAACCACACCATGAAATCTTTGAAGCTTTTTTTTTTTTCTTTTTTTTCCTAAAAGTAAATACTATCCCAAAGCACATTCATGTTTACCAGTTTTTTTTTTTTTTAAATAGTATCCAAATTATATTTTGAAAGAATGAACTCAACCCCCAAAACGTTAAGGAAACTTGTCATTATTAAGCAATTATCACAAACCTAAAACTAGAGTTTTATTTTGAAAAGTGGAGCTCTTATTGAAGGGACTTAGTTTGCCCACATTCGGAAACACTGACGTTGCTGAATTCACTCCGTTTCACTAACTGTTACTGCATCCTGCACCAAAAGCAGTAAATGATATGATTTGTAGAACAGACATTGGTCGTAAACCGGAACCGGAATTTCGCGTGGCGGGAATTTTATTTTCTGTTTGGATGTGTTTACAGTCTGCAGTCAGCTCGCGCTCTAATCTGTGATGCGCTGTGTTTTACAGTAGGTACGAAGTTAAAAGATGTCAGTGTTTGTCCTCTGAAACGCTGAATTTGAGATATTTGGGTTGCTAATTTAGATAATTCTGTTAGCATATCGGTTTGAAAAACTGAAAGCGTTATTGAATCTGCTCGTGCTCGGATCAACTGATAACTTTTACCTCTTCCAGTGGTTCAGTCCGGAATGACTCGCTAATTATACATGAAGTGCCCCCTATAGAGCAAAGCTGTAATCAATTATTTCCTGGTGTAGTGCACCTACAGAGGGAACAGTCAGCCTTTTGGGATGCTGCTATTTATATTATACAGGGATTTGGACACCTGGTCATAAGTATATGTGGTTTTTGTGCAGCACATTCCACATTTAGTCCCATTTCGCTCTTATAATTTCCTCCACTTTTTTGGGAAGATGTTCTGATAAATTTTTTAGTGGGCTTATGGATATTTGTGTTCATCAGCCACAAGGGTATTAAGTAAAGGCAGGTGATGTAAGTGAGTAGGCCTGGGGTGCAGTCAGCGTTCCAATTCATCTCAAATGTGTTCAGTAGAAATAAGATCAGAGCTCTATTGCAGGCCACTGAAGATCTTCCTCTCCAAACCATGTAAACCAAATCTTTAAGGAGTTTGCTTTATGCATTGGGGCATTGCCATGCTGGAACAGGTTTGAGTTTACAAGTTCAAGTGAAGGCAAATCTTTTATATAGCGTATCTAAAGACATTCTATAGAATGTTGTACACAAACACACACACACACACACTAATACTTAATTTTAATTATAAAGCCTCTCTCTGTGAGTAGCAGCATGCAAACAGTCATTTTAAACAAATTCAGTTGCTGCATGTCACTGGTATGTGGACAGACACAACATCCTCCTGAGTAACTATGATTTACTCTGAATTGTGATTTTGGTCTAGTTATCACTCCTTATAGATTGGAGATGGTTACTGTTTTTGTTTATTTATTTATTTTATCTCACACGCACACATACCTGTGTTTTTTGTGAGATTTTGTACATTTGAGCACGCAGCAAGCACAGAATAAAATCACGTCTTATGTATGTGTGGAAGCAGCAGAGTTTCTCGTTCCATTGTATTACTAAATCCAATTGTATAAACTAAATTGTAGCCACACATTCTTTTGTATATATGCAGGGATCTCACGGGGGAAGAAGGGGAGTTGGAGGTGAGTGCGTACCACCATACCATTTAATTTTTAGTGTCCTTCAACAGCTACGCATGTACACACTCAGCATGGCTGCAGATACAGTAGAGTACACCATAGGAGGAGTGAAGATACACTTCCCCTGCAAAGCATATCCCTCTCAACTTGCCATGATGAACTCTGTAAGTTTCCTGACGTATTAAACAGCTGAATGTACTGTGTGTTTATCTGGGTGGTGTTCCATCTTTTGGTCAAAGAACTTTAGTCTTTCCATATGCTAAGTTGTCCTAACAACCTGACTCTAAAACTGTCTTCCTCAGATTGTTCGTGGCCTGAACCATGGGCAGCACTGCTTATTGGAAAGCCCTACGGGCAGTGGGAAGAGCCTGGCACTGCTCTGCTCAGCATTGGCATGGCAGCAGGCGCAGTATGGTATGAATTATTGCTGCACAATATGTGCTATTTGTTCCCCCCCAAAAAAGTGGGCAATCCAAACTGTTAGCATTGCAATTTTTGTAGCCCCCTGGTACCCAGTTTGGTTCTGCTTTTGCAATTTGCATTTGGAACCTGAGAAGCATGTGGGTAGGCAGATTCACAACACTAAATTTCTAGTAGGTGGGAATATTTATGTTCATTTCTACAGGATAAGCTCTGACCCTGATTAGAATGAATATTCTTGTAAAGAATCCACTGGATTATATATAATAATTAAAGCACATTACATTTCAGTCTGATTTTTAGATTTCAATGAATATGCAAAACCTCACTTGAATGTCCACTTAACAGTCATTTATTGCAAAAATCATCAAAATATACAGTTTTGCACTATGAAGTCAATATTTGTTAATATTACTGCATGACATGTGTCTGCAACTGTGTGATGTGTAATTACAAAAAACACGAGGGCAGAGTGATATGGTGAAATATTGTAAATCTGTGTTGAACAACAAGCTCCCATCTTCACTGATATTGTGAAGATTATTCCAGAAGTTTATATTCTCCTATCTGTTCTATTCCTCTAAGCTAAGTCTGACCAGGAGGAGGAAAGCCCTTCATGTGATGTAAAAAAGCCACATGTTACCACCCCATGTCAGTGTGCATGCCACAGTAGAGCTCACTACTCATCCACTTCTTTCAACACAACAATGTCCAAACCTGTGATTGACCTTACTGGAGAAGATACTGATGTCCAAGCCATCACACCTCTGAGAGGTTAGTGTGATTAGAAATTCCCCCCAGTCTGTGGTGTAGAGATGATTGATTTCATGAGTTTTCTTCTCACTAACAGCAGAGGGAAGCCAAGCCAAGAGACCCACTCTGTCATCCAAGCTTTCTGAGAAGTTTCAGGCTTCCATCGTTACAACAGCAGAACCAGTTGATGAAGATTTTAAGCCTGATAAGAAGCGCCTTCGGGCACCTGCTACTGATCAGAAGGTAGGACTGTAAATATTTAGATTTTTTTTTTTTCTGCAAACACACTCACTGTTAGAATAATTTTTTTACATGTTGGTGATAAACTCAGGCCTTTTTATCTTGAACTGATGTAGATTACACCTTAATCTGTAATCCATAAACTAAATATCAGTTCTGAACACTGAGGACCAGCTTGTAAAGACTGTTCATTCTGAGCATTAAATGATTACATAAACAGACCTGCAATTTGCTGATAATTTGGTGTTTTAGCAGAGCAGGAAGCGAAGATGTTTTGAAAAAGGTGTGGTGTTTGAAGATGATGATGATGATGAGGAAATGGAAAGGGCTGATCATGGGCCTCAGAACCTCACTGTGGAAATGGGCAGTCAAGCCAAAGCAGAAGCCAGTCAGTCACCTGCTGAATGCTGTGTGAGTATAGACTAAGGGTATTTCAACTTTAATTCCAAGTACAATACTTACTTTAATAGTGTCTGAAGCATTAGCTGTTGCCTGTCAGTGCAACACATTGTTTTTTTGTGGCTTTAAACATCTAAGTTCAGACTGGATACACTGATCATAAAACACTATTTGTACAGTATCTCACAAAATTGAGTACACCCCTCACATTTCAGCAACAATTTTAGAATATGTTCCCAAGGGACAACACTATTGGATTTTGGATATATTTTAGGCAATGTGCATCATGTACAGAAGTCCTCTGAAAATAACTCAACCTACAGCCATTATTGTCAAAATAACTGGTTTGACAGGACGAAATGTGTGTATCTTGTATTAGAGCAGCTAATATTTGGTGCTTTGAGTACAATTCTCTCATTCTGACCACTGGATGTTTAACATGGCACCTCATGGCAAAGAATCTCTGAGGATTTAAAAATTAGATTGTTGCTCTCCACAAACATGGCCTATGCTATAAAAGGATCAGTAACAGCCTTAAACTGAGGTACTTTACAGTGACCAGGGTCTTACAGAGGTTTTCCTATATGGGTTCCACTCAGAACAGGCCTCGCAAGGGTCCATCCAAGCAGTTGAGTCCTCGTGCTTCTCGTCAGGTGCAAAAGCTGCTTCAAAAAGGACATGAGTGCTGCCAGCATTGCTTTAGAGGTGCAGGAGGGAGGGTCAGCTCTTCAGTGCTCAGACCATACACCACACTGCAACAAGTCAGTTTGCATTGATGTTGTTCCACAAGGAAGCTTTTTCTGAAGCTGGCTCACAAGAAAGCCCATAACAGTTTGCTGTAGACAACCTTTTTAAAAACATGAATTACTGGAATCATGTCCTCTGGTCTGATGAGACTAAGATAAACTTGTTTGGCTCAGATGGTGTCCAGCATGTGTGAAGGAAGCGCAACAAGAAAATTGTGTCTTGCCTACAGTTAAGCATGGTGGTGGTAGCATCATGATCTGGGGCTGCATGAGTGCTGCTGGTACTGAGAAGCTGTGGTTCATTGAGAGAAACATGGATTCCAACATGAACTGTGACATTCTAAAGCAGAACAAGACGCCCTCCCCTTCAGAAACTGAGACAAGCGGCAGATTTACCACATGATAACGACCCCAAACACACCACCAAGATAACAACTGCCTTGCTGAAGTTAAAGGTGAAGGTGAAGGAGTGGCCAAGTATGTCTCCTAGGATCTGGACCCTGTTAAGCACCTGTGGGGCATCCACAAGTGGAAGGTGGATAAACACCATGTGTCTAACATCTAGCAGCTCCATGATGTCATTACTGAGGAGTGGAAGAGGATCTCAGCAACAACAGTAGGATGAAGGCAGTGATACATAGCAGTGGTGCTCACACAGAATATTGAGACTTTGGACACAGTTTTGACATGTTCACTTAGGGTGTACTCACTTTTGTTGCAGTTTATTGTAAAATAATGGCTGTACGTTGTTATTTTCAGAGGACAGTAAATCTGTACTGCTATACAGGCTGCACATTGATTACACTAAAATATATCCAACTTTCATTTCTATAGTATTGTCCCTCTAGAATAAATAATACAATGTTTGCTGAAATGTGAGGGGTGTACTAATTTTTGTGAGATACTGTATAATAAGAACTGAGCTCATTCATTGCAAAGTATTGGTGTTAACATAATTCTCAGCCCCAAGCTATCAACAGGTTTTGGCATATAACTCATCATTTCCCTATCATTTTTGGGACGTTTATTTTCACTTAAAAACAGGATCTTGCAGAATGCAGGCTTGATTATTGTCAATGAACAAGAACTGATCAGTGCATGCCTTTCCATCATATTTATCTCCTTTCCGTATGACTTTTATCTTTTAATGTTCACAGAACTGAGGTGCGAATTAAGTCTTGATAATAATAATAAGAGGTCAACTATTTAATCAATTATGGCGATTTATTCGGCACCGATAGTGAAATGCTGGATCGTCAAGATCCATACCGATAGTATAGTACAAGATCCATACCGATAGTATAGTACAAGATCCATACCGATAGTATAGTACGAGAGCGTGTTGTTTTTTTTTTCCAGTTAGAATGCATGTCTTATTTTCCTTAATATTTATTAACATAATTAATATATTCATTTTTATTTTACTTAGCACATTTTCATGATTCAGCACTTTTTTATTTTATTTATTTACCATAGTTTAGAACAAATTTTATGTTATGATTTACATTATGATCGAACCAATATTCATTTAAGTCTTTACTCATGGAGTCATGCAGGAAGGAACTGGACATTGCACAACTCTCCACAATGGATTTTGTTCTTGGAGATTGATATTTGACCACTGGGTGGCAGCAGAGAATTGTACATGACTGCAGAATTCATTGAGTTCATTGAACGCTAAAAAGCTTAAGATCCCATCACATGCAAACGTGATTGCTCGTTATACAGAACCTCAAGACAATATATTCAGCATTTTTTGGAGACGGATTTCTTATACAATAACAATTACAAACAATACAGTAACAATTCAGGCCAAATTCGTTCTTTGTTTTGGTCTTTGGTCCCACATTTCCACAGATTTCTAAAAAAGAATTGTTTAATATATGTTTTTACATCAAAAAATTGTAGGACTAATTGGTTTTGTAAGTAAAAAAAAGTTAATTAAATTAATTATAATAAATACAATAAATAGATTGTGTATAACAATATTTCTTAAGTCAATAATACTGCTACAGAACATTTAAGTAGGCTTAATTATTTAAATAAAGGTTTGGTCTCTACATTGATGTACATCAACATTATATGTCAAAACCTGAAAATATTTTGTTATGCATATGAGCAACACACACCTAGTTTTTGTCTACTGGTTTTGCAACTTCATATTTTACTGCCATTTTAACTTGTGGCATTTTTATTTGGCACAAGTTAATCAGTTAGCTCATCTTGCTAACTGTTTCATTTCCAATGTGTGGCTAATTTTGCGCACATTATTTGTGTGAGTTGGAAGTGGTGTGTTAAATTTACTCCAGTTTTATGGTTAATTGTTCTAATTTTTAATACTTGGGACAGGTGAATTAACTTTTTGTATGTATACTATTTGAGCATGCTATGCATCATTGGTCAGAAATAGCTCACCTAGCTGAGTGGTCATCAAGTTATAACTGTAGTGAGTAATGAGATATAATATTTAGGTGTCTCAACCTTTCTTATTTTCAGAAGCATTTCTTTTTTAGTGTGGGTATGCTTGACATGCTTTTGAAATGATTTGGACATGTGCAGAGGAGGGACATGTAGTATATTGGTAGGAGAATGTGCTGAGGATGGAACCACCAGGAAGGAGGAAAGAGGAAGGCTAAGGAGGAGGTTTATGGATGTGGTGAAAGAAGCCATGCAGGTAGTTGGTTTGAAAGAGGCAGACGTAATGTACAGTGGTGTATGGAGACGGATGATCTGCTGTGGTGACCTCTGATGGGAGAAGCTGAAAGAAGTTGCTTGACATGTTGAAACACATTGAA
The DNA here is from genome assembly GCA_024362625.1 of Silurus asotus. Classification (NCBI taxonomy): domain Eukaryota; kingdom Metazoa; phylum Chordata; class Actinopteri; order Siluriformes; family Siluridae; genus Silurus; species Silurus asotus. Next base: position 4,917,040 of record MU551550.1, on the reverse strand, counting down.
ATCACTCTATTACATACTAATACTAAATACTAAGGACTTCCCTTGGTGCTTAAAACAGTCTTAGTTCTTCATGCCATGGGTTTTACATGTCAGAAACATTCTATTGTGATTCTAGTTCATTTTGACTTAATTGAAGCAGGCAATTTCTGTAGAACTGCATAGTTTTGAGGAAAGTCTAGAGAGTGTTTTGTGTAAATATATCCAGATATCAGCATTTATAGAAAAACCCAAACCAACCTGCCCAGCACCAACAATTAAACCATTGAGATGGTTGATGTGAACATTAGCTGAACCTGCTGCCATGTATTTATATCCGTGTCTGCCTTGAATCAGATTTTATGCAATGTGCTGCTGCAACCGAAGTGCCTGATTAGTTAAATAAAGAAATATTGTTCACTAAGTGTCTAGCTAATATAAAATGAAAACTTTAAATAGCACCTTAAAAAATGTGATGCCCTACCATTATAAGAATCTGTGTTGGTGTTTGTCCATGACATAGGAGAACCTGTGTGTGTGTGAGAGTGTGTGTATGTGTGTGTGTGTTGTACAGTTTTTTGTGTAAGAAACTAAGTAACTTTTGTTAGACTTTTTGGGAGATTGGTGGACTGTTACAGAAGGCGGAGACCTTGCCGTGGTGGGTGGGTGGATAGGTTAAAGGGGGTGGGGTTTGCTTTGGGTTTCCATTCCTCATCTGACACCGTGCGTAGCCCCTGCCAGTGCTGAGTGACATCTTCAATAGGCCCTTTGAAGCAAGCTCCAGTTTAATTAAGAGGTTTGCCTTGCTTGGCAGTGAACTGTGAAAGCCTGGGATAAATATTGAATGGGGTTCACCTGCTGGTTACTGCGCTCAAGGGATAAACAGGTGCTTTGTGTCTCTAGAGATTGGCTGGCTGGGGGGGTGCTAAGGGCTCCAGGGGCAGCCGTGATGGTGGAGTGAAGACCCGTGAAGACTTTTTTATGAAGGCTGTTTTTCTCACTCTGTCTTTTCTTTTCAATGTGCCTTACTGAGGGAGATTTTGAAGAAGGGGGGGCATGAGTGTCAAGCTCTCAAAGCTCACCTGTTGAAATGCTGGCCTGTACATTCCATCACAGAGTCATTGTGGGGTGAGGACAATCTGCCTCAGGATCTCAAACATAGAGCTCAAACAGGACACAGGGCTCGCCTTGCACCTCTCTAGAAAAACACAGTGCATGTACTGTTTGGCTGAACAAGCCCATTGTCATTTTTATTTCTCTGCCCAAACACCTTTCTTTAAGTCTGTTTTGTTAGAATCCTTTATAATCCTTGAAGGCTTTTAAGGAAAAACAAGCTTTTGGAGTTATTTTGGGACTCTGTGAAGCCTGTAGTTTACATTCTGGATTAGTCTGATCAAATATGTGTTTAGATAATGTTATTTATTTGTGTTGTAATGCATTCACTTTATTATTATCACTTTATTAACGGATGCAATTTCTTGAGCAAAAAAATGTCTATTACAGACTTTCTTGAATTTCTGGGGCTGGAATGAACATTCTCTCACTGTGTCTGAAAAGAAACCCTCTTCAAATTCTCTGCTTATCTGCTTTTTGCTGTTGAGCAGTGAGCTGTTCTGTTCACCTTGCCCCAGGTGACCCCAGCTGAGACAACATGCTAAGGTTGACGCTCCCGCACAAGGCCGGGCTATGTTTGTTAGCGAGGACTGGATTGAGCCGAGGGAGAACTTGGAGATGATATCAGGGCCCTCATGGTGAAAGAATGCAGCTTGAATGTGTCCACGGCGGCAGGTCCAGCCAACGGAGCCTGTTATCTGCATACCAGGGGTGTTTCTTTGCTGCCCGGTGGCGAGAGGGGCCGAAACTGGGGCAGGGTTCGTGAAACGGATACTCTTGTGTCAGCTGTTTCCTGCGCTGCCGCTCACAAGGCCTACCATTCACAAGCAGCCCTCCCTCTATCATTCGAAGAATAAGTAATTATACAGCACAGGAGGCAGGGTACTTGGACTGGGCTATTGAATGTGGCAGCAGCAGGTAAGCTGATCCAAGGAACTAAGACAAGTGGAGCGCTGGTGTGAAACTCCTCCAACTCCTCTGTAACCTTATCTGCATCCAGGCTTTTTTTATTCGGTTCTTGTAGTGGAGCTAGGCTTTATCCCACTATATCCTCTTCATGCTGTGTATTGTAATATTTAATAGCAAACAAGGTTTTAGAGGCCCTGTGAATAACCAAAGATGGAATCCTCTACTGGAGCAGGGATTCAAAGAAACCTTGCTCAGTATTAAGTTATAACCTGCACTTTTATTTTATTCTATTACTTTTAGAGCTTAGAACAATGGCAACGGGTTCATGTTTTAATTATTCATTTGCAACCTAATAAAATAAAATACACAGATATTATATGATATAAGAATTTATTATATAGTGTGTACAGTAAATAGTAATTTGTATATTAATACTTTTAAATACTTTTTTCAACCTCTCAAAAATATCACATGGTGAATATCAGAAGTGATCTGCAGTTGTATATTTAGACTAGAACCACATTTACAGCATTTGGTAGACACCCTTATCCAGAGTGACTTACAATTACTTAATTTATACAACTGAGCAGTTGAGAGTTAAGGGTCTTGTTAAAGGGCCCCACAGTGACAGCTTGGTGTTGCTGGAGAATAAACTCATGAGCCACTGATTCAAAATTGCCTTAACCTTAATCTGGTTGTATATACAAAAAATTTAAACTTGAACTGGTGAATATGATTGTGTGATATTGAAGTATGGTAATAAAACTCCAAAGTCTTGTTTCCCTAGTATCCTATCTTTTCAGCATAAAAGAGCTGAAATTTTATTTTTAAAAATGTGCATTTTGTTTAAATTGGAATGTTTCAGATACCGCTCACTAAGCTCAGTCTTGTGTCCCAGGGACCAGTTTTAGATGTTCCAACATTATCGTGCTGAAATTGGCCTTTATAAGATGAGTAAATTGTGGGCATAATAGAAAGCATGCAAACAGGAGCATTAGTCCTGTTTGCCGTTATAATATTCATCTAGTTGGCGGACATAATGACGATTGTGCTAGAATTTTTTGTAATTACTGTACTTGTTGATTTTGTTTTCCTTTTTCTTTATAGTCCCCTGTACCATGTTCCCTGTGTGCTTGTGCAAGCATCACAGAAGGGCAGAAGGCAGGCAAAAAAGACAAAGACAAGGATAACAATGGGAAAAAAGCTGTGCCCAAAATCTTCTTTGGCACACGCACACACAAACAGATCACCCAAATTGCACGAGAGCTGAAGCGGACACTCTACTCTACTGTGCCCATGACCATACTATCCAGCCGAGACCATACCTGTGTCCACCCTGAAGTGGTACCTCACGCCAATCGTAACGAACGGTGCAAGGAGCTGCTTGATGGCAAGAATGTGAGTTACCCAATGCCCAGGTCATAGTGTCTGACATCACCACAGTTTTCAACACACCATCTTTATTTACGTGTCACCACATGAGCCCTTAAAGAGATGAAAGGCTTCATTGACAGAATTTCTTCAGCTCTTCAGGTTCACACACTCTTGTTAAGTCCGAACTATAATTTATGGTATAGTAAAATGGGTATTCTAGCTAAAGTGAGTAGTAGAAAAAGTAGTTTTGCATTCCTATGATATACACATACATAATAAAGAGGGTGGAAATTGGAAAAGTTCATTTCTGTCATACTATCCTATGATGAAATTGTGATGTCCTAATTTAAAGGATATTTTGTATTGTGTTCTCCACCAGCATAATCAAAACACCTAATCAGGGAATATATATTTTTTTAATGGCATTGATCATCCTAATCTAGTAAGAGAGGTTTGTAAACTCTATGCCAAGGCTCCTTAAAGCTATTCTGGCTGATTGTGGAGGTATAATATCTAAAGATCAGGCTCTCTGTTTGCGGTCACCATTAAATGAGTTATTATACCAAAGGACACCCAAATAGAACCTTCTGATCTCATTCTGACCTCAGTTCTACCTTGCAAAGGAAACAATTGCTCCCTGCTTTGTGTCATGGCCTTCAGGCTGGATAGTCAGTGTTCACTAGTTTGGTGAGGCTCCTTTTCACTTTGACTTTGTTGTAATGGGAAGATGATTAGTTGCCTTCAGATTATAGCCACTGTAACATAAACCTACTCTTGAATGCACTTTGAGTGAAATCCTTGTCACAGGAGCTGTGGGGACCAGTTGTGGGTGATAATGCCCCTAATCACTCATACAAAGCTTTTTGTTAATGGACACTTGTCAGATGCTTCATATGCGGTCTGTTTTAACAAGAGACTTTATCATCCTCCTCGACACCATGTATCTTGGGTTATATGCACCTATTGCTTAGCTCCCGACCTTGTTCCACACGTGCAAGGTCCATGACATGGATAATAACTCTGCATAGAAGTGTATAAGCCACTAGCACTGACTCCAATCTCATTTCGAGTCAGGGTTGAAACCCCCATAACTTTCTTTTATCCTCATCTGAGGCATTTGCCATAAGGTCACACATCTTACTTTCATCACTGTCATAAAGCAAATGACAGTTGCAGTGAAATGGCCCTGTCCTGGCAGTGTTAATCCTATGCTCTCTCTAATAGATAATCACCCTGACCATAATACAGTTGAAATTGATGTCAGCCTCTGCCTCTGCCTCTCATCAGTCCATTGCAGGCTCCAGTGAGTCCCAGCACATGGAACAGAAGCCCCATTTAATAGTCCTGCAGAAAGACACCTGCTCTAATTATGAAACAGATATGTGTCTTTTAGCAGTGACAGTGCTGCCATTGTTATAAATGAAAACGATGAATTGCTCTACAGCTGATTTAATGGCATACTGAAGACACTGTCTAATGTTCGAGATGAATATTGTCCTTTCATTTTATTTGAGTAAGGTCTATTTTATTAAAGTTTTCAGTGAAAAGTGAGTCTAAGTATTTATTAATTCGAAGTTAGATATTTTTTTTATTATTCAGTTTGGGTTTTGTTTCTTTTACAGGGGCAACTATGCCGATTCTACCACAATGTTCATAAGATGCGAGAACAGAATACTTTGCAGTGGGTGCATGGGCTGCACCAGGCCTGGGACATAGAAGAACTTGTCAGTCTGGGCAGCAAGCTGCGTTCATGTGCCTACTATGCAGCTCGGGAGCTTATGCAGGATGCTTGCATTGTTTTTTGCCCGTACAACTACTTGCTGGACCCTCTTATCCGGGACAGTGTGAGTTTCTTTCAAAAATATTTTAACAAATTAATAGGAATGCATAAAATAACCATAATGTGCTTTAAGATGCTAGTGTATATACATATCTTAGTATTACAAAGTTATCTGTGCTATAATATTTGCAAGATATAATAGTTTTCATGAAATTATAAATCATGTCGTTAGTCTTGATAAATGTTGGTACTATTTTATTTGAAAATCTGATGTTTAACTTATCAATCATGTACCATTTTACATCACTTAATGAAGTCTTTGATTGCGCCTATCTTTTCCACAGATGGACATTAATCTAAAGGGGCAAATTGTGGTGTTGGATGAGGCTCATAACATTGAGGATTGTGCCCGTGAGTCTGCCAGCTTCACTCTAAACCAGAATCAGCTGCAGGAGGCACGTGATGATCTTGAGAACATGGTGACACACAACATCCGTCGGAATCACCATGAGGCTCTTCTGGCCATTTGCTGCAGCCTGCTCAAGTACACTTTTCTTCTTTCTTTTTTTTTTTTTTTTTTACAGGCTGTAGAACGATATAAATATGATCTCTTTGCTAACTCCCATGTGGCTATTGGTTTGTGCAGAATGTAACATGATAAGAAGAGGTAAATAGAGCTTAATGATCTCGGAAAGAAATGATTGTGCATAATGGGGAGATTGCATCATGTAGAAATTAATTTATCAATCTTTTATCGATTACTAAGCAGAGACAACTTGCTTTCTATTGACAAGTTCTTGTGTATCATCTCATGAGACAGGATGTTAATTGCAGGACAAATTAGGATAGCCAGTTAAGATCTGGACATGTCAAATTAATGCCTAATAATCAAAGACATAATGGACAAGACTGTGAAACCACAGCTGGTATCGAATGTATCTGATAAATGTGGTTGCGTGTGTGTGTGTGTGTGTGTGTGTGTGTGTGCGTGCAGCTGGATACAAGAAAGTTCCGGTATTTTGCAAGACAGAGATTATGAGACTGCTTATAAGGTGTGGACTGGGAAAGAAGTCCTGGACATCTTCCATGGTCTTGGCATAACAGCTGCCACATTTCCAGTGCTTCAGGTATCCCGTTCCAAAAGTGTTGCTTACAGTCCACCTTCGACATTCTCAATTCTAATGTTTTTTTGTTCCCTTATTTTTCCCTGAGCAAAGAAGAATATTTATAATTGTGTGTGTTTGCTTGCTGAGCAGAAGCACTTTGAGGCAGTGTTGGAGAAAGAGGAGCGGGTTGGGTTGGTGAATGGAAGAGAGAGTATGGTACAGGTACCTACCATCAGCTCGAAGACCCAGATTGTGCTCAAGAGCCTTTTTATGGTGTTGGGATTCCTGTTCCACCAAAACTGCAGGTCATTAACAAACGTGTCTTTTTCCAGCTGTTTTAAGTTTTTACAGGTGGTTTTACATGCTAACGTGACACAGCAAAAAGATTTTAAAGGTTAATAATTCAAAGGAAACATTTCATTAAGGTGCTTGTCACTGAGAAAATCAGGAGTGCAGATATTTTTCTCAACTTGTCCACCTTATTTAAAATTACTTAACCAGTACACCTGCATTTTTGTTATAACACTATTTTGACATTTTAAGCTCATGAACTATTTAATTTAATTTGTGATATTATCTACAGTTTATTTAATGCAAATCATTTTCATTTCGAAAGTCAAATCTTGTTCACTTTAATTATTTTACCTGCCATTAGCACTAAGCAATTTCTAATTACATTGTTTATTTATTTAAGTTGTATAAATCGCTAATCAAAGAGGCATTGTTGATCCTAGCATTTCTATCATGTTTAAAAATGTTTTGTTGTGTGCTGTAATTGTTGCTTTGACTGTGACTTTTTTGTTCTTATGATTTTCACTGTGATCTTTTCAACTGTTTCACAAGTTTATAGAACTTGAACATGAATAGCTGGCAGCTGTGCCAAATATTGTTTGTGAAGGTGAATTCTAAATCTGTGTATATTTATATGTACAGGTTTGCAGATGACTACCGAGTAGCTCTGCAGCAGACTTATGTTTGGATTACCCAGGAGGATGTGCCTGATGCCCAGGGCTTTTTTGCCCGGCCACGTCGCAACCGCCGCCAGACGGCTCGCACCAAGACCCTTGTACACACACTCAGCTTTTGGTGCCTTAATCCTGCTGTGGTGAGTTCCTGAGACTGTCAGCCTGTTTTGGTTTCATTTTCTGTGACATTAATGCAGGTAAAAGCAACCAGTCTCTAAATCATTAATTTCCTTTCTATAAGCACTCGATTTTTTTGTGTGTGCTGGCAGGCATTTTCTAATCTGAGCACAGCGGTACACAGTATAGTGCTCACTTCTGGTACACTCTCACCCATGGGGTCCTTCTCTTCTGAGCTGGGCCTCAAATTCTCCATCCAGCTGGAGGCCAGCCATGTTATCAGCAAATCTCAGGTTAGTACCGCTGGTAATGTAGCCAAAAACTGTACTCTTGAAAATAATTTCACTTGAAAATGACCGAATTAGAGGTAAAACTATTAGTTCAAATAACCACTTTACAGTAATCCTCCTTTTATTGCGGTGGTCACGTCCGAAAAATGCCCACAATAAACGAAAAACCGCGATCAACGGACGCCACCCCAAAAATGCTATTTTATGTATACAGTACTGTACTGTAAAGTAAGCCAAAATTTTACTTCATTTTATAATTAATAATTTTATTTGTATTAATTAATTCCATTATTTCAAAATAAAACTTCATAAAAACTATTCCCTATAAATCAGCGAAACAAATTGGATATGTGGAAAATGCCAAAAGCACGAGTTTCGAACCGAAGTAAAGCGGGGGAGTACTGTATAAGATTACAAAATCGATTAAAATTATGTCAAAAGAAGAGCATATACTTTATAATGCAGCAGAATTCCATAATAACTTTAAATGGAAGTTTTACAATTGTAAATAATTGTCAATAATTAATATTATAATATCGGTCTGTTACATAGTTAAATGCATTTTCCTGTTACATGTAAATTACAGCCCAATAAAATTCTTTCTTCACGTATCCAAGAGGCGTTAGGCAGTTGAGCTCAGAGCGCAGGGTCACCGGAGCAGAGATTAAGGACCTTGCTCAAGGGCCCAGCAGTGGCAGCATGGCAGTGCTGTGGCATGAACCTCCGACCATACGATCATTAGCCTTATCCGTTGAGCTACCACTTCCTTCTTTAAGGATGATGACTTAATTAATAATGATTGACAAATACTATGCTAAAACAAATTTTAAATAAACAATGAAAATTAAGACAGACACTATATATATTCTAAGTCTCATGGCTGTATGAGAATGGCTGCCTATTGGTTGCTTTTAATGCTTGGACACCTTTGGTCATGTTTTATCTGCTTGATAATAAACTAGATTAGCTGTGTGTTTGCCCTAAAACATAAAATGCACATTTTAAGAACATTATGTGAGGGTTTGAATAATGGCATAAAATGTTGCAGGTATGGGTTGGCACCATTGGAGCAGGTCCTCAGGGCCGTAGGCTGTGTGCCACATTCCAGCACACTGAAACCTTCACCTTCCAGGATGAGGTAGGCGCACTGCTGCTGAAAGTGTGCCAGACGGTGAGCCGAGGTGTACTCTGCTTCCTGCCATCTTACAAGGTAAAAATTAGATACTCTAACTAACTTGTATTCAAGGTTTTAACAAATTAGATCTTTTTTTAACAGAGAGCTGTATCTGTTCCCGTGTGTTCACCACTGGGTGGTGATAGAGACCATAGTTTAAGCCCCAAATTCCTTTTTATTTTTTTTCCTCTCCATACTTGATGCATACTGTACTTGATGTGTCATTTGAGTAGCTATGAAGTGACACCTGAGGCACTTGTTTTAAAATTCAGTAGTTGATGTCAGGCAGGCTTTGTTTGCCACTTAGTCTCTAACAGGCAATTCTAGTGTATAATGGATACTACACAAACCACAGTGCACAGACCAGCATTTTTCCTGCCTGTATCAACTTTCAGCTCACAAGCTCACTTATAGGCTTTCATTGATAAATACTTAGTTCTCCTTTGTTTGTTATGCCTTTACCATGAATAATTGATTTTCATTCAAACTGCTAGTCACAATGACTCCTCTAAATGACCAAGTGACTTTCTAAAATGTATCCATATGTAGACATGCATTATTTGTTACAGCTAAAGCGCATGTTTTTGTAATTTACATTTGGACATGGCTTTGTTGTATGTTATGGTTTTCAATGATAATACATGACTTGTGGATTAATATTTAATCAGAAAATTGAGCAGCCTGGGGATTCTTTTGAGCCTTTGAGTTTATGGATGTTCTGGAGCCACAAAGTCCCATTTGAGAAATAGCCAAGACTATCTTCTGTTTCCAGACGCCTTTTTACATGATCTCTATACCTTTGTCATATACGACATTCTGTGTGTGTGTGTATGTATGTGTGTATATGTTTGTGTGTGTTTCATTAATGTGTACAGTGTGTACTGGTCCACCAAATCAGATACATACACATACCTTTCACCTTGCTTGTAGAGCTGTGGTTTGTAGTAGTTTTGACCCCATTAAACCACAGTGCCCCTCATCGTCTGGCTCGACCACAGGAGAAATAAACTGGAAACAACCGAGGGGGAGGCACTTATTAAATGTTGGTTTTCAGAGGTGAAAAGATCTCAGAGAAACGCAAGATGCTTTTAAAGCAGATTAAGATAAGGGCCATTAGGGGTGATGTCGCCATGCTGTCTGTGTGAAGATGCGTCTGTACTGGCGCCTGGTGCCGGTGGGGAGTGAGTGTCGGGAGGCTGTATCCGTTTAGCTTTTGTCCTATCAAAGTCAAAGTGCACTGCAGGGTGAATGAGCTAAGAGCTCATGAGACCTTCAGATCCCTTCATGTGCAGCCCAGTGTCTTTTAGGCAAATTTATGCATTAGTAAATACATGTATCTCCGACACTTAGTCTGTTAGATCACACACATTTAAACAAGGTTCAATATTTTATACATCAGCTAACATCAAGAAATCATAATATATTTGACAAAAATGATGTAGTTATGTATACAGTTTGGTTACTTTCTATCCTTGCCTTGGCCTTTTGCTTAAAACCATCATGTTTTGTACGGAGATTTTGGTGAAATGGGAAATATCCCTATTGACTGGTTTTAACTATAAATCGTTTTTATTAAAGTAAATATAACTATAAATAAAAACCCCATTGCAGGTTTTCAAATATTAATACAGAACCTTTACCATAGTTCTAAATATTGGCTAATGCTTTCTGTGGATCCAGTAGTGACATCCATATAGTAATTGATTAAAAACTCAGCTTTTTCTATTTAATTTAAATTTCAATAATTGTAATAATTTTAAGTAATTTCAAATTTTTTTTTATTTATTTCTTATTCTAATTTATATAAAAGTCAATCCTTGTGAAAACATTGCTAAAGCCAGTAAAACATCCTATTCACTTCATATGACAAACATACACATGCAAATCGTGTTTCTGTTAAAATATATTACAATCAAATGGTTATAATATTTTGGTCATGATCTTTGATGCATAGCAAATTTCTTCCATCAAGCGTTTAGAGGAAATTCTGGGACCTTAAACGTTCATTTATTAATTTTTTTTTCTTTAAATACATAAATATGAAAATATAGGTAGGGTTTACTACTAGTTAATTAAAGTATTTGCATACAGTAAGCAAACTTGGGTATTATTTTTTTATTTCCACTTTGAATGAAAGACTGATCTTTCATCACAGGGAATAATCCAGATTTTGCTTCCATAGCTGCTGCCCACTTGAACTTGTAAATGAGCTGTAAACACTGACACTGAGCTCCATTAGCAGCTAACAGTGCTGAATCTCTCTACTCATGAGTGTTTACCACATTGGGTCCACAAGAATCTCCTAATGCTTTCTCAGCAGCAAGAGGGGGAAGGTTTGAGCGACGTGGTCCACTTCCGAGCCCATTGTGAGTCACTCGGTTTCACATGTATTTCAGAGTAAATATTTTGCCTGCAGCCATCATGTGAATTGAAGTGTATTTAACTTCCTTTCTCAAAGCTCTGCATTAGGGAGGCAGGCCCTTGACTTGATAAAACCGGATCCATCCTCCAGCCGATCTTGCACTTTATCTGCTGCTCTTAGCTCTGGGACTGTTGGCCTTGTGCTAATGGCCTGTTCTGTGTCAGTTCAGAAAAGCAGAGCTGTTCACCAGCAGGTGGCACAGCCGACGCTTGACTCCAGCCGTGGCGTAATTGTCGTTGTCATATTTGACAACTGAATTATTCACATCTGCTACACGTCTGCGCCTGAAACCACCAGGGTCTGCATGTTTCATTAATGAATTCCCATAGTCCAAGGGGCTTCCATTATTTGAGTGTTGGCAAAAAAGGGCAGCCTGCTTCCAAGCATCAGAGTGGTCATAACAAAGAAGAGAAACAGATAAAGAGATGTGCATATGGTGATGATTAGTGAGTCAGTATGCCACAATTCAGTACCTACAAGTGCCACTACATTATCACATGCCCTTGGACAGCAGGGTCATGTTGTCCAGTGTAGCATTTTGTGCAAGTTGAGCGATGCATATATTTTTTCCCTCAGAAACGTCTATAAATTATTTATTCTTGTTTGTTCAATTCAAAGCAGTCCTCATCGCACATCTCTTATTTTTACATTGTTTTTAAAGGATGCAATGATGCTGACCTCTAACATGTCCTAATGTTGTCTACATATAATGCAATTCCTGGTCCTTTTTTTTTTAAGGATGGCTTAAATAAAGGCTATAGAGAATATTTTGATTGCACATTAACATAGATTACAGAAATGAATCAATTTTTTCTCAGACTGTTTTAAATCTTTCGGACAAATAGAACATCTTTCCCCAAAGATTTTCAGTTGGTTTTAGATCTGGTGACTGTAAAGGTCATGGCATAAAACTGTTTTGTGGATGGGGTTGCTATCATTTCATAAAAATATTTCATCATAGGATAAGGTGATCAGTCAGAATAGCTTTTCCTGCAGATCACTTCATACACAGTCACTTGTCTGTGTACAAATATATTTTTTTTATGTTCCAAAATTTTGGGCAAAAATGTGTGATCTGCACAAAGTAAAATATTTAGATCACTAACATCAACTAGTTTTGCCTGGCAGTTTTTGAAACAGGTGTAAATTATGGCCAGATATGTTGGGGTAGTGCCTAGACTGATTAGCAGTTGATAAAGACTTGTTGAAAGAATATTTGCTAACAGTCTAATGACTTAAAGCCTAACAGTAGATTTTAACCTTTAGAACAAAAAAATTCCCAAAGGTACAGATTAAGTAAGAAATGAGAGATTTGTGTTGTACCATCTGGTGCCTGTCTTATTTAAATCAACAATAGCTGCTGCAGTACGAATACCTCAGTCCTCGTATTGTTCCATGTTGTCTGGTTTTGGATTCTTTGATAAAGTAAACAAACGCACAGAGCATTTTTCCAGTCTGAACCCAAGCACTTCAGAACACTAAACAGGACTTGTTTTGATGTTGCAGATATTCCAAATATTAATATCATTCTGATTCGGTAGATTTCAGTTCCAGGGTGAAACTTGAAATATCAGTGAAAGGTCAAAGGTAAGGTGAACACTCGTGCACTGTATAGTACAGTTTGGTGTGTTTTTGGTGCTGCTGCTGTGTTATTGTCTGTCAGGATAGGTTGGCACAGGGGCACTGCTGCCATGTTTGTGTACCCGACCATCAGCCAAATGGGCAGTTTGAAATTTCGATTCTCTTGTTTTGTACTCTGAGCCTTGTGGGAGAAAAAAACTGCTTTTGTCAGATAATGACTCTGAATTAGTCATGAAGGCCATGCACTTATTCCACTACAACCACTGCGATTTCCCTCATACCCCTAGCTCTGTGTTCTACTTCACCAACATGTAGTAGGCCACTTTGGTTCTTTTTAAAGAAGTACTGCACCATACATATTGCTTTTAACACTAATTACGAGAGCACAAGAATAAAGCAGGGTAAGCATAGAGCTGGGAGAAGAAAGCCTAGCTTTTTAGCTTTACTAATGAAGCCCACATGGATATCTGTTGTAGATATTCAGTTCTATAGCACGCATGAATTCCACTTTCACAGGCTGCTTTGGAACTGGCTTCCACAGTTTGAAGACAAGGACTTTGGAAAATGTGTACGTAATTAAATGGCAGCATGGAGGCAGATTCAGGGCGATGTTTACTTACAGAGTCTGAGAGATAAAAGCATTAGGACCATTACTGTGCAAGCCAAAAGGCTCCTGGACTGGCACTGTATTGTATTTCATCCATTTTTATAAGGCCTAACAAATTACAGCTCTGGGAATATAAACAATGAGCTTACACGAGAGTCTTTGTGCTTGCACATGTCCCTGTCTTTTAAAGTCCAGGATTTTCCGATCAGGTTACACTGGGGTTATCAGTTTACACTTTGAATGGGGAAAGAAATTAATAACATTGTCCCTTAAAGTAAATTCAGTGACCTGATCCATTAGAAGAATGAGTCATATGTTATACCTTTCTTTTATCCGTGTTGTTTTTGTGAGTTCTTTGTGCTTCTTTTTTACACCAGTAAAGATTCCCTTTGTTCGAGAATGCATGCTTACCCAAGAAGACAATTTAAGGGGGGGAAACAAAGAAACAAAATATGAATGGTAAGAAAAAGAAAAAAAGCTCAGTGTTACTCCCTAAAGAGTCACTGACTTTTTGCTCTACCACACTGGGCTCCAGTGGTAATTATTGTTATGGGAATTATCTGAAGTGTCTCTAAGTGTGGGAGGCAGGCCGCTGATATTTGTCTGTGAGAGTGTGCAGTACAGCCATTAGACACAATTTTTCTTTCTTTTTTTTTTTTTTTTTTTTTTTTTTTTTTTTTTTTTTTTTTTACACAGAAATTATAAATAATATACAGTGGTCCCCCCGAAAGTCACAGGGGTTATGTTTCAAATACCACTCGTGAGTTTTGGCCCTATTGGCACCGTAGTGAATTCATCTAAACATTGTCACTTTAATACAATAATGTGTTTTACAAATTTTTGGAAATTTGTTAGTGATAACATAGTTAAAAATGTTATTTCTAACCTTCCTGAACATTCGGTCCCGCTGCGGATTCCCGCGAAATTAAAGATAATCCTAAAGATAAGCTGTTAGTTAGGTTTCAAATGAGAACCCCGCTAATTTTCCGAGCCACGGATAGTGAACCACAAATTATCAGGGGTTGACTGCACATGTATTTGCATAACAAGGCTTTATATCTTAATCATTATTAAAACATGATTTAGCTAAGTAGCTGGGATCATGTCTCTTTATCCTGTGGATTTAGTCATAGATCCAGTCTATTAAGATAAAATCTATTAAACAGCCTGTATTCAAAGTAATCCCAAACTGATGTAAATAAATGTTGTTTTTTGTTCATTTAATTATTCCTCTTATAAGCTCATTAACGAATTCTCGATCATCCATGCCTAATTGCTTTGCATTAACGTTTTCTATTTGATGAAGTATTTATTCTTATGATGCTTTTAATTCTCTGTTTTTTTTGTTGACAAATCATTTACAAAATGTCAGTGTTCTCCCAGCAAAAAAGAGAAACCAAGCACTCACCTGCTATACTTACAGCTCACATTGTAGTGTTTATTATTTTATCAGTAAAAAATGTACGATTTCCTCAGTAAAAAAGTAGTAGTAATCAATTAATAGTCATATAATTATATAGTAGCTCAGTAGATAAGGCATTGGACTTTGGTCACAAATTTTAATCCCAATGCCCTTAACTGCTCAGTTGGAAGTCGCTCTGGATAAGGGCATCTTCCAAATGCAATAAATGTAATTTGATTTTATACAGGCAGCAGATGGAATTTCCTATATGTTTTTTTTGTAAATATTTAAATCGCAGGAAAGCGGTCCAGTGTCAGAATTGTACTCCAGCTCCCCAGTGCAAATCTCACACAACTTCTTACTATAGTTAGTTATGTTTGAGTATTGAGTATAAGAATGTTATCACAGTTATAGCTACATGTTGTATTCCTCACACAAATACACTAAATACACTGAAGCTGTTGTTAAATCTGTGTGCCTGAGTAGATGCTGGATAAGCTGAGGGATCGCTGGATGAACACAGGCTTGTGGGAGAAGCTGGAGGAGCGGAAAGCAGTGATCACAGAGCCACGTGGTGGAGCCAAGAGTGACTTTGAGGAGCTGCTACAAACGTACTACAATGCAATCAGTCAAAGTGGAGCCCGGGGTGAGTAAAAATTGTCCTCTGTTCTATTGTCAAAGTGGTCGTGTGATATTCAATAAAATCTTTTGTACAGGGATTTATTTAAATATTAATTTGCTTTAATCTTTTCTCAGATGGGGCACTTCTGATTGCAGTTTGCAGAGGAAAAGTGAGTGAGGGACTAGATTTTACTGATGACAATGCCAGAGCAGTTGTCACTATTGGCATTCCCTTTCCTAACATTAAAGACCTCCAGGTAAACTTGCAAAAAAAAAAATATATTCTTTCCCTACAGCAGTATTCTAGGATGCTCTGCAAGGTTTTATTGTCAGGTTTCAATAAAAAAATTGTCCAGCCCTGGAGATCAACAACAGAGCTGGCTTTAGGCTCATTGTAACTGTCCTGTACGGCATAGTTATTTTATAATATCTCCAGAAAGATCCTTCAAAAGAGTAGTGTACAAAGCAGTAGCTTTCCTTTTCTGTGACCCATAAACTAATTCCATGGTGATTGTACTTTTTGTATTCTGTCCTTAGCATATAATCTTGACCTTTAAGTTTACCCCCTCTTTCTACCTTGCTGTCAGAGTGTATTGAATATTTTCTTACCCTGTGTGTCACCATAAGGGACACGTGTATATGATTTTTCCAAACCTTTTACTTTAGTTGAAACTGTTGGCAGGATGACTGTTTTACCTCTGGAGAAATGCTTTGATTGATTTATTTTTTTTGCTCTTCTGGAAACTGATTTGCTTTTCCATTTTGGATAAGGCTGTAGGGGGCTATCAGGTAGGTTTTAATTGCAGCTTTTGTTTAAGGCTTTCAAAATGTCCTGGTCAAGCATTAAGCTGATTGGCCAATGGGGAATAAGGTGCATGCCAGCTTCTCCACTAGAAGGCATGTGATATCTTAAATGCCGCACGTTGTGCTTGACAGAACTCTACAGTGTTTGTTTCTTGCCTCATGTCAGCTTGCTTCCAGATAATATGCCATCACTAACAGTCACACAGAGCAAGACACTGCTTTGCCACATGGTTTAGAGGTGGAGGAAAAAAGATACAAAACTGGTGTTTTACTAAAGTGCATTCAAATTTAAAGAAGATATGTTTTATTGTACTTTGTTTTTGCCACACATGATGATCCAGTCTTCAACCTCATACATTCTGCACACTACTGGTACAACAAAGTGCTTGGCTCTCATTGTTTTAACTTAATTTGCTACAGGCTGCACAATCATGTTTGCAAAATTATAGTCCATAACAGAATGTAAATTTGAATTTCATTTGCATGATTATCCATGAAATAGGAATCACTTCCTAATGCATTTGTGAGCAAAAAATAGACTCAGATCAGTTATGGCAGTGTATCAGTTCCTTTAAGAAATGGGTTGTATAAGATGGACTGAGCTAAGTTTGGAGAAGATAGCACATGTTTCCATGACTCATTAACAGCATATATTCATTTCACAAGTTTCTTAATTGTTTAGCAGTTGAAAATTTAATTTGCTCATTATATATGCTTTTACAGTGAGATGTCTCTGAGCATTTTCTCCTCTTGCTATCAGTGTGCTGATCAGTCAGAATGATATGGTGACATCCAGAGCTGATAATGAGAGGGCTTCCTGATGTCTAGGAGAGTATCTCATTAGGCCAGTCGCAACAGAGGACATTGACACTAATGACTCACACACACACAGAGTATACTGTTGCAGATGGAGCTTTGACAGATCTGTCATAGTCACATGTAATCCACAATGATCATTATTTTTTCCAAAGGAGTGAAATGCATCCACATTTACATTTCATGCTGTGTTTTAACTTTTCATTTGAAACACAAAACGTGTCTTATCATAATGCCGAGAAATTGATCAAGTTTTTGCTTTGTAATTTTGCTAATGTTTAAATGGCGATAAACACTTTTTGGTATGTTTATTACTTT
The DNA here is from genome assembly GCA_024362625.1 of Silurus asotus. Lineage (NCBI taxonomy): Eukaryota > Metazoa > Chordata > Actinopteri > Siluriformes > Siluridae > Silurus > Silurus asotus. The sequence goes on along the minus strand of MU551550.1, from coordinate 4,899,665 downwards.
GACTGCATGCATATTGATGTTTCTTCTCAACACAGTAGCCTGTAAGAAATGCTTGTAACATATTTTTAAGCCGATTCCATTTAAAATAAGGCATTGCAAGATTTGAACATGGGCCGTGATGCGTCAATATAAATCTAACAATCATTCAGTCATGAATCATGCAGCTCAGTCAATATCTGTTTTTAGGGATGAGCAGGTAGAGCTGAAGCAGGCCATCTTTTGACATTTAACAAATCACTTTCAGCTTGTGGTTTTAAAGATTTGGCCCTCAGCTAGAACTGACTTTTTCCACATATGCATCCTGTCATATCGAATTGAGTGTTAACGTAGTTCAAGGGGGCAAAGGCTCCAATGCTGAAATGGACCCTGATTGGAATTAGGTAGACTTGAGTTAGTGGCCTTTATTTTTGATGAGAGGAGCTTTATTCACTTGTGTTGTCTCTGAGCATCACATGAGGTCTGCATCTGGATTATTGGCTATTATAAATCTAAAAATAAGTTAAAAAGTAAAATAATAGCCTTAAAAACATTAAGAATTTAAACTTTGACTTATCTTTAAAATCTTAAAATCATACTTCCAAAATACCTTTGTTTACATTTGCTGAAGCAAACAATGCACATTGATGTTTGCTGGAAACAAGCTTTACCTGTCCTGGTGGTGGCCTTTTGGCTTTAAGCGGATGCCTCTGAACACACGGTACCTGTCACAAGCAGTTAGAAATCGTTGCCAACCTGTTCTACCCAAAGGGAGCTGAACTTTTCACTTGTCAGCTTTAAAAGGTTAGCGGTAAGAAGCAGAGTGATGGGTGAAAATTGGCTGACAACTCTGTATGGCAAGGCTCATTTCATCCAGGGCCCCAGTTACTCCATTCTAAGCCAACTTTTTCCACCCTGACCCAAGCAAAGCATTGAGTGTAGACAGAGGTTTATAAAAGCTCTTTAGGTCATGACGGTCACCTTTATCGAAGTGGTAGCCTTTGCTTCTCACCTGTTCAGCCCAAAGTAGTGCATTTGGGTTTTGTTTTAATCAGGCAGCTGGTCTGAATTAATGTGACAGACCATGATGTATGTGTGATTTTTCTGTAGCAGGTTTTGTCTAACATTTTTGATATTTTTTCATAGATGATTTGGCAGTTAGTATTGCATTATTGTAGAATTACATTCACAGCATTTAGCAGATGTGCTTTTGTATAGTGTAGTAAATGAGGGACTAAAATGACCAAATCAGTCTAAATATTTTTTTATACATTAACCACTCAAAAGTTTTAGATAATGCACATGTTAATTCATGTTCTTATAGAGAGATAGATATTTAGTCTTGGTTTGTAATATTACAGTTTTTGTCATCATTGATGGCTTATTTATTTGATCATGCATCTTAGGTTCAGTGTTAAATCCTATTTTAGGAATCAATTAATGTTTGTTTTAGGTTTAAATCTATTTTTTTAATTTAGGTTGAACTGAAGATGAAATACAATGACCAGCACTGTAAATCCAGAGGCCTTCTTCCTGGAGGCAGATGGTATGAGATCCAGGCCTACAGAGCCCTTAATCAGGCTCTGGGAAGGTATGCATTAAGGATTTTTCATATGAAAGTTTGTGATAATCATGCTGATCAGAATATTATCTTTGTTAAATATCTTCTAATTGCATCATCATCATTATTGTAGTAATGCAGATTAGTATGTTGAGCTGATGGGACTTAATGGTTTATTTGCTGCTGGAAATGAATGAATGTAATTGCTGAGTTATATTTTGTTCACTAAAATCATCCGTTTCCCTAGGTGTATTCGACATAGAAATGACTGGGGTGCACTTATATTAGTGGACGATCGTTTTAGAGCCAACCCCAACAAGTATATTACAGGTAAACTAATATGAAAATGTTTGTGCTTATTGTGATGCTTATTTTGGGTTGGCCGCTTTAAAAAAAAAAAAAAGGTTCAGCTTATCGCATTGATGTATAGTTGCATGCCAGCAAACACTAGGTGGTGATAGCGGTCTTTTACTTTTATTTCCCTGTGTATGACCAGTTACCAAATGGACTCTGCTCTTTTACATGCAGTGGTAGAGTGAGAAGTGTAGATTACATGATATTCTGCACAACAATCGTTTGCACATAGTGGTTCAAACAGAATTGAATTGAAGTTACCACATGAAAGTTTATACATGCAGATGATCAAGTGGTGTAATACTTATGGAAATAGAGAAACATGGATGTGGTTAGACTAACAAGATTTTATTTTATTTTGTTTTTTACCCACATGCTCATCCTAGGCTTGTCTAAGTGGGTGCGTCAGCTGGTGAAGCATCATGACAGCTTTACAAATGCCATGCAGTCTTTAGAGTCCTTCTCCCAAAGCCGGCAGGGAGAAGTAGAGAGCCATACCAAGGAGCTTGCTCAGGCTAACCCAGAGTTTTCCAGGATTCAATCACCTGCTCTACAGTCGCTTCCTGAGCTTCCAAAACTGAACCAGTGCCTGAGCTCTGAGGGTCAGATTACAGATCCCACTGTCAGCCACCCTTTGGCAGCAGGTAAAATTTGCAGTGTCGTATTCTTTCAACATTAAAATGAACAAGAATATATTACTACCTTGCCTCTGGACAATTTTTGACAAGAATTGGTTGAAAGGAGAAAGAAATGCAGAAAACCGGTATACTCAATCATAATACCCAAAGGCCAGTATCTGGAATATATTAATGTATAACATCTCAAACATCACACAGTGATAGTCTTCAAATGTGGACAGTTAATACATTTATTGTTTATCTAACTTGGGAAATGATGTTCATCTTTTGTGTTTTGTTCAGAAAACAAAAATTAAATAGGTTTGTTTATGTAGCTAATGTGATATAACAATAAATGTCTAGCTAGCTTGCCAGTTAAGTGCATTAATGTATAATAAAGGAAACATTTCACTGGAGAGGAAGAACTGTGTAAAAAAATACAAAACTCCATTCCACTTGTCCAAGCCTGATAATGATTTTTGGAGAGAAAAAAAACGTTTTTTTTTTTAAACTAAATTTTTTTTTAAGTTTAGTTTGCCAAGTTTTGTCAGTGTTTCCAGTTGTGTGCGTTCCATATTTCAAAAAGATTGTATGCCATCCGTGTGAAATAATCCACCTCATAAAACACATTCTGTCTTATTTTTACAGGCAGTAGGATACTGGAGCATGTGTTATAGAGCATAGAGGAGTTTCACACCAGCATAAAGTCTATTAAGTTTAAACTTTTACACCAAAGATTAATAGAAAGTAGGATTTATTTTTCTTTTCCTATGTGAATGACAAACTAATAATCTGACATTATATCTGCTTGCCCTGGGTGTCTAGGCTATTTATTTATCCACACCTGGTCTTAGAATGTGACAGACCTGACAGAATGACTAACTTTATGCAGCTTAATCTAGGTTTTGGACACTGGAGCAATAAAGAAAAAATGTATTTCTGGTCAATTATAAAAAAATAAATAAAAAATTATTCCTTTAATTGTGTCTTAATTTTAAAACTTCTTTTTGTCATTGTTTTTGCTTAGGTGACCAGAAACCTTTTCGGCATCAATCAGAATCACCACTTCCTCTGTGTAATGTTCCTAAAATCTTGCCAAAACCACACGCAGTGTCCACTCTGTTCACGTCCACACCAGTCAGCTCTCGATTCAGAACCCCTATCTTTCAATCTAAATGCGCCATGAAGGGCCTGGACCCATGTATAAATTTAGCAGCTGCTAATAAGGACAGCGTTCCTGCACCTGATCAGACAGTGAAAGAGCAGAATAAAGTTGTTCCTAAGAACAAACCGAATGAAATTCCACCTGACCCTCCTCTTCAGCCACTAGTCGTGTCCCCTGTTAAGACACCTCCAAACTGTATTTCCAACCAGGAAATTAGCGTTATAGGACCTGAAGATGCTGATGAGGAGGACCAGAGTATTTTTTACACTCCAGAGTTGTTTGAAGGAGAAGATGACTCAACCATAGAGGAAAATGATGAGTTACCTACACCAACTAAAGAGGAAACTCCTGTGTCTGAGAAGAGTCAAATTAGGAAATGTGCTGGCTCTAGTGATCTTAAAGAAGCTGCTGTAATTTCTGAAAAAGACTCTGTTTCAAACAGAGACTGTGTATTGTCTGGTAGTGCTGCAGAGCAAGCAGGGGTAAGCTTTAGTATACTCAGTGAGGACAAGGCCACACAGAAACAACACAAAAGCAAGTCACGTAGGCTTTCCAGGTCCAGGCAGAAAGCATCGAACAGAGAAGCAGGTAAACTCTCTTCCTTCTTTTGCGCTCTCGCAGCGGAGTTCTCACCAGATCATTGAAAAGTAACATTTGTAAATGGTAAATAAATACAAAGCTGTACCATAGTAAATAAATGTATCTTTTCTTTTTTTGTTTTGTTTTTTCAAAAAATTGTCGGAGGTTCAGATTATGTTCCGCTTTGGTGTCAGTACTGTGAACATCAAATGGGGTTCATTTGCACAGAAGATTTAAACACTATCTTGCAATGTTTTTTTTTGTTGTTGTTGTTTTGTTTTTTATAGGAAAAGAAAGTGGTTTTTATACAGTAAATTTTTTGTAAAAGCCCTAAACAACTCTCTTTTTTCAAGGCTGATTTTTCAAGTAAATGTGGAGTTTAAAAATGCACATGGATGCTGAGATAATCTGTGGTTTGAACTCAAGTACAGTAACTTCACCCCTGCCCTGAGGTGAATCGTTTTAAAGCGCACAAGAGTTGCTTTGCCTTTGTTGTCTGTTTGTTCACTGGATTTGAATGGGTGTGGAATGGAAGAGAAGAGAAGGTCATTTTCCCCCTTGTTTTTATTGGAAGTGAATGTTTTAGTTTTGAATTTAAAGAATCCACCAAACAAGAAAAAAATACACTTGTTTTCTATTGACCATTATTTGAAAAATGTTCAGTAACTGTAGATTTGTGCTTATTTTGTTCTTAATATGAGCATATTGAAAAGGATTGTTTCTTGTAAGCCATATTTTTGCCTTTATCTTTTCCTGATCTTTTTCTTAGCAATAAACCGTTGAACCCTTATTATTGGAGTTCTTGTTATGACTATACAGTGTCATTTTTCTGAATTCTTGTGGAGGAGATGTCTTTGTAAAATTACCTGTTGTTGGTTGTAGAAAAATGTGTCTTGTTAAATAGCTTTATGTAGTGATAATGTAGGAGCTACAGAGGAACCTGGCAGGAAAGCCTTTCAATTAAAACTCTGTCAATTAAAAATCTGTCTTCATCTGTGTTGTCATGTGTTTATAACTGCATTGAGGGAATGGTGCATGCTCCATTTGTATCAATGCAATCTTGTAAGAATATAGGAATTGGCTGAATAACATATTCTAATAATTTGTCTGCACCCATGGAAGACCCATCACAGCCAGTGAATACCTCTGAACAGAACAGAAGTTTACGGAGGTTTAGTTTACTACCAGATTTGTGTTCATTTTATTAAATTATGAGCTTTTTAAAAAATTATCTTTAAAAATTGAAATGTTTTAACAATTTATTTGCACACCATAATTTTCTTTTAACTATATATACATTTTTTTAAGTTAAAATATTTGTTTCTGTGTGTAGAATTGTTGCTCTTTCATAACTAGTGTCTGAAAATGTCCTTCTAAATTTCACCCTGACTGTACTGATTCAAGTACCACGTTTAAGTTCTCTTAACCACTGCAACCAACAATTTCAGTAAAGCACAATATAATCTAAAGCCTTTATAGTCTGAAGTTGTTTCCATAATCAATTAAATATACTGAATAGATTTAGATATTTGGTACTTTAGAAGTATTTTCCAAATACTAGAAATGAGATGTTTCTATCCAGCCATCTCTGCATGAAATTCTTACATGCTCTTCTTGGTTGTTAGGTCAAAGTGCAATGGAGAGAATGAAAAAGAAAGTCTGCAAACAAAGAAAGCGAGAGAGTAGTCAGGCGGCTTCGCAATCTTCAAAAAGCCCAACCCAGACTCCTACTTTATCTCTAGTACAGGACATTAAAGCTGAAGACAGGAGTGCAGTTTCCACAGAGGCCCAAGTAGCAATGGTGCCGAAATCAGAGTGTATAGAGGATTCTGAATATCAAAGCAGGCAGGCCTCAGTTTTCTGTATGCAGTGTAGTAATTCTAAAGCAAAGAGTCCAGCATTGACAGTAAGGAGAATGTCCAGGAGATTAGGAGCAAAGCGCATTACCTCAACTAAACCCACAGTAAAGGACTGTCTTCAGGTCAATGCTGATGGCCAGTCTACAGTGAGCTTTGAAATTGTGACTCCAGAGCCACAGAGTAAAAAAAGTCAGAGACATTTTCCTGGATGTAATAAGAGGAACAGATCTCCTCCCCGAACACGAGAAGTGAGCGATGACTCGGGTGTTCATCAGAGAGGTAAGAGAATGTGTTAGGTCTCATATCACTTTTAATAAATTGATAGAGTCAGCAATATTTTACAGAAACAGATTTGTCTGAATGTTTATGCATTTATTTCTTTTTAAATTACTTTTTATGTGGCCAATTGTATAGGGATCAAAGATCAAAGGTCTCGTGTGAGGAAACGCAGGCAGATCAATATGGTGGAAAAGGATAAAATATCCAAAATCAAGCCTGACAAAAGGCAGAAGGTAAAAGTTTAATCTTGTGTTTATGCAGAATGCTAAGACCATTCCAGTTGTGACCCTAGGGACAAGTTATTTTCTTTTCCAGCTCTTTTCCTGTGGTTCACTATGCATTAAAGGACTTCACTGTGGTTTATGCCAGACCGAGCTCCTTCCCTTTGCTCAAGGTCAGTTTAACTATTATTGAAGTTGCCAGTATGTAGTTTGAAACCACCCTTTTTTCAAGTGATCAAAACATTTTGGAGTGTGTGATTGACGATATTTTTGTTGCCCAATCGTACACTGATATTTTTAACAATTTAATATTTTTTAACAATTAATAACTCTAAATGTCTTGAGTTTTATTAGTAAATACTGCATTATCTATACTAGCTAAACGTTAAACAGATCATCCAAGGAAAAACAGCAGTTGATAGAAACATTGTAAGGATTATAGCGGGAAAAAAACAAAAAAAACTGAGTTACATTACCAACAACCTGCACAGGGAGGAGTGGAGTTGTTAAAATCAATCATTTAAAGAAGATTTTGAGAGCAGAAATATAGCATCCATTCCATACATTTTCTTATAGAACAGTAAGAAAGCCAGATTACAATACCCATGTGATGAACCACAAATGTGAAAGCGATATTGTTCTTTACTATAGTAATATAAGGCAAAAGTATAGAGAAAGAAAGGATTTGCTCATGATCAAAACAGAATTTAAGATTGCACAACACAACAAATCTCGAGGCAGATGGGCTGTAGTAAGATCTGTAGTAGAAGCGCAAATTTGAGGCTGCAGTGGGCATAGGTTAAATAAAACTGAGCAGTTAGGATGAAAAAAATTTTGCCTGGTTTTAATTACTGCAGAGGCACACAGATAATATGGTAAGGGAAATAGTAGTTCAGTGGATGACAGTGAGATGATGTGGGAATAGTTTTCTTGGCGCATGGGCCAAGTTTTCTGTCTTTGTTAATACCAATCACTGTTTGAATGTCACAGCCTGTTTGAGAATTGTTGCTGACTATGTTCAATTGTGTCATGGCCACAATTTACCCTTTTAATGACTATTTCCAGCCTGATGATGCACAAACTGATTTCATGAACATGACAATAAGTTCAGTGTTCTTCAGTGGACTTCCCTGTCACTTGATCTGAATCCAAAAGATCTGAACCTTTGGAATGTGGTAGAGTGGGAGATTCACAGCATGAAAGTGCAGATGAACTTGTGTATTGCAATCATGCACCAGAATCTCAAACTAACATCTAGTGATGGAAACCAAGCCAGAAAGAATTGAGGCTGTTTTTAGAGCAAAAGTAGTAGCTACTCAGCAGTAGTATTCTGATCCTTATAAAGTGCTTTGTGTATATTCACATCCTTTTTTACCAAGTGTGCAAGTATTTTTGTACATAAAGTTTGAAATCTAACATTTAAATTGTCTGCTCTTTATATAACTATGGCTTAACCACTTGCCTGTAGCTACTATTTTGTGCATAAATAAATATAGAGAAAATAAAATATAAAACCCATGTTAAGTGTTTTTGTCTTCTTAGGAGTTGTACAGAGTGCACTGTGTGAAGAAGTGTCTGAGCTAGTGAGGAGCTTGAAGCAGTTGAGTAAGAGACCACAATGTCCATGTAGTCCCTTAAAAGCCACTCCGTGGGATAGCAATTCACTACTAATGGTCCAGAACAGCTTAGCTTTACAGACCCTACGCTTTTCACTTCAACCCTACAAACCTGAGAATAAAAAAGGTGAGCTGTTTTGTGTTTCATTGCAATAACCAGAGTTTTTCTTTCTAGACTCTGTTTAATGTGATCTAAAAGATTAATGGGTGATCATTTCAAATACAAAAGTGTACAGGAAATTATGTATTGTCTGTATGTTTCTGCTCTTAAATGTATCCACACAATGATAGCAATTGCTTATAGCAAGTCTGTTACTTGATCCTTTCATGCCTACCAAGGACACTAAAAACATCTGAAAAAGAAAAAAACAACGATCTTTAAAATGCTATTCTGTTTGCTTATTTGCTGATTAAGATCTTTTGATTAATCTGAAGTTTTCCTTTTAGATATTTCTGGTGAAATGGGAATTAAATGTGTTGTCTCATGTTTGCTTTACTCTCTTTTTCCTCCTCTGTTTGCTCACTGTGTGCATACAAACTTCCATAAACAAAAGGCTTGTGCTCATACAATGCAATATGGGACAAGGCCAAGTGTTCAGTGACCCAGCTGCTGCAGTGTCAGAGTTGTGTGTCTGGCAGCACTGATTGTGGCCTCATCATGGCAGTCGAGGTCCAGCACCCTATGGAGCCCACTCTTGACCAGGTAGATTTAACTGTCACATTTTATGTCAGAAAAAGTAATACTGTAGATAAACTACAAGCAAATAATAAACAGTAGTAAATACATCTATCAGTAGCTTGCTGGTCATTTGCTCATCTGACTTATTTTTCTATCAGAAAATGCATTGTATGGATTAAAGGCCTTGAAATTGTACATTGCAGGGGCACTCATATGTGCAGGTTTCATAAGCATTGGTTTCGATATGAAATGGTTTCTTTTTTCCGATTACATTAAAGTACATTATCACAAACAAACAGGGACACTTGTGGCAGATGAATGCACTGTAACCTAATCTATATAACCAAAACACATTTTTGTAGCATGATGAATTAAAATAATTGTGATTTAGTATTCTAGGTTTGTATCATTAGCGCAACACTGAGGGTCCAGAAATCTTTGCCATGCACCTGCTGTCATTTAAGAGTTTGTTTCTAAATAAAACTGTCCACTAATTTCTTAATTTCTCATTTGTGCTATTTACAAATATAGCATTTTTTAGAAAAGGTTATCCTTGTCTTAGTTTTTTATATTTTTTAAAAACACTTCCAATGGTACAATTACAATGAAGGAATATTCTTCCAGAGTGCCCATTTACTTTTGTCTGTGGTTTTCTTTACACCTCCCAACAGCACTAATCTAAATACAGGTAGTCTCCTTTTTTACAATGGAGATACGTTAGGAAAATTCCATCGAAATTATTTCACATACTTGGGTGCTTTGAAGACATGCTTTTATCACTAAAATTGCTGTTTGAAACTGTTTGAAACCGGAAAAAATGTCATGCCTGGCGAAATTTTTAATATTTTTAAAATTTTGTCATATCGCTATCGGCATCATCGAAAAATCCTAAGTCGAACCATAGTATCGCGGGGACCATCTGTAGTGTATAATTCCGAATGATCTGTTTGACATTTTACCTGCAGTTCTGGATAAGCCCACTAGTGGCATTTGGAAATAAGGCCCAGTGTTATTGAACACCAGTCAAAGTTAAACCAATCACACAAAGATATGGCCATCTACATCTTACAGCTATCCTTGTACCATACCACATGTCATAACACTCTATTGCCACTCGGCTCTTGTTCGTTTATTTTATTTGACAATGTTCTTAGCTGTTTTTGTACACACAGTCTGGCCAGTAAATATCAATCGAGTTATGCTGTGATCATCCTATTAACACTGTATAATAAGACACTGATAAAAATTGCTAGTTTTTTAACTGCTTAGGCTTCTGGTTTTGTCCGTGTGCTCGGGCAAAACTTATGACTCGTGACACTCGTGTTCAAAGATGACAACTTTAGGGTGCAAAAGAACAAATTTGTGTACGAGTGGTCTGACATTGCCTTGTAAGTTAGAAACTGAACAGCAAGTGAAAGAGTAGATAACTTATTTTTCCTCTACTTTGTGCAGTATCATACCCATGTGAAATAATTGTCTGTAATGAACTGGACAATCACTGCACTATAATGTCACTTTCTATTATGACCAACGTGAATGTCTTCTGCGCTTGGTCACTTAGTTGTTCTATGTGTGACTGTGTTGTATCATGTCTTGTTTAGCCTGACACTTCTGTGCAGTGCCTATATGTTAAATGTGCACTCTTGGTTTGCTCTCTGAAACAATTGCGGTGCATGCTCAAGCATTTTTGGCCAATAAAACTGATACTAATTCAGATCAATTTAAATGTACTTGCATAAAACAGCATATGTGTGTCTTTTTTTTAAATTACTGTTAAATATTGTCTTAATAGCAGTATCAGCGCTGTATGGTAAAAAATTGCACCCATTGTTCCAAGTAAAAAGATTTTATATGGCGTTAAGGTCCAATTATTTTTCAGGTCAAAGTGTGTCTTGTGTCATGCTAATCATATCACTATGTGTGCGTCAACGTTGTTTTGCTGGAATGTCCCTGAGTTGGCCACTGCTGTTGGTGGATCTTTTTGGTGTATCTGTGTGTATTGCATTAGTCTTTTCCTCTCTCTTTACCTTTTTTTATAAAGTGATTAGACCAAGTGCATGACCAGCACTTTGGTTTCCCCTTCAGATATAAATGCAGTTAAAAATGTCTCTCACATGTGCTACTGATTTCTGGGAGCACTAAATGGAGAGTTCCAGCAGTTCACGTCTCTGCTCCTGCTGGCGCAGTTCTAAATGTAGCTGGGATTAGCTGAGCTATTTGCTTGGCAGACTGCTGGTTGCATTAAGCCTGGGTTATAGCTTCTGTTGGAAACAAGAACAGTCCCTCCCATGTAAGGTGCTAAATAACTGGATTCCTCAGACATTTTTTACTGTTCCCCAGGTATCAGAATGGAATTTCTTGAGCTATAGCATAAATAAAAAATGGTAGAGGTAGATTTTGCAGACAAGCTTGTTAAACTGCAATGCTTTTTATTTTCACCCAGGCCCTTGCTGTTATGTTTTAAGATAAGAAAAAAGGAATCTGCAAACATTTTTTGTTTGGCTTTGTGCTTTTTCAGAACATATTGTTTCTTATTTTTGACTAAATTTACAATTATTTTCAAGCATTTTTTTAACCCAGTATCCACAGAACCACAGTAATGTCTCTCTCTCTCACACACACACACACACACACACACACACACACAACTTTATGATTTTGTCTTTTTAAATATGCCTTACCTCAATGAAGCAATACTCTAAACTTTAGTTTGGCTTATTTATGTTAAATATATAATTCTCCATCCCACTTAGTGTATTCATTTTAACAGAGGTAGGTAGATTATTATGCAAATTGCATGTAAAGATGTTTTAGAAAATGTTTAAAAGGTGTGGGGAAAGTTTTTTGTATGTCCATTTATTCTTTGATTTCCAGTTGCCAGATTCCTTGTAGTGCGAGGTGGGAATACATTCTGAATAGGACACCTGTCCATTGCAGAGAATCATTCGCACTGACCTCCACACCTATAGGCAGTTTAGAGGTCAATATAAAGTATATTTTTGTGAGGTAGAAGTAAACCAGACAAAAAACATAGACAGCAGCATCCACATAGACAGTAACATGAACTCAGGATCGAACTAAGGAATAAATGTTACCCCTGTGCCACCAAAATACTATCATTTGCTTAGATTTTATATTGAATACTAGTAAGCTAGTAAGTATACTTTAAGGTTTGTAAGCTGGCTGTGCTATAGGCTGCTATTGGAGTGAACAGATTTCAGCATGTCAGACATGCTTCTGATTAAAGAAGAGAGAAAATCTTTCTCATTTATACAGACCTGACTCCTCCCATTCCTGAGCATGCGTCACAGCTTGCAAGTCAGTCAGGAGAGGAACTGAAAATAGATGGCTTTGGCAACACTAGGGAAAGGTGTCTATGCCCTCGAGACTGTAGGTGGTCCCTGCTTATGTAAATATTAGAAGTGCTGAGACATGGTATGTCAAAACACGCAGAGCTTCAAGTGCCACACTAATGAATGGGGCCACATGTGAAGTGCCATTGCAGTTTGTTTAAGCAAATGAGGCCTGCTGACAGACATCTGCCTTAATGTGCAGGCTGAGACAACTCAAAACAGAATACACACATTTTCCCTCCCTACCTCTCACTCTTTCTGAATCACTCACTCACACTCTCTAACTCAGCAAATACTGTATGCCTTCTCCCCCTCCCATCTCCTGTTCAACTCGGGGTTTCACAGGGAAACTGATTTTGGTGTCCTACTCACTGGTGCCTTATCACTGTCTGTCATGGGAAAGTCTAATCTTTATTAAGGACTCTCGAAGCTACTTAAATATTTTATTTGATGTACATTAAAACACATGTTGGCTTAGGGGAATATTTTCATATCTGTAGCATTCCATGTGTGGAAGGTTGAAAACATTTCAGAGATCATTAAATATTTAAAATAATGGGTTTTAACCAATTTATCCAGTTATCCAGTAAGGATTAACTTTTTTTTTGGCAAATTCAAAAAGTCACTTACACATTTTAGGAATACTGGGTAGTTTGACACCCTCTTTTACGTTTTCATTAGGGGGAATGGGTGTTGTCTTATGTTTGCATCGGTCACTGATGTGTTTAACCTCAGGGTTATTCTTCATAACTTTAATTTACTTTATTAGTGCACATTTCGGCTATACTTCTAATGTATAGCTTTTTTTTCAAAGATATAGCATCTATCCTTTTCCTGTGTTTGTGTTAAGAACTAATTGGGACCACATATTCACATACTAATAGTGTGAACATGAAAACTTTTGTAATATAGTAGTTCATTTGGTGTTTTTCAGTCCTATTTTAAAATTGATCACATGCATTACATGTATATTACAGATGCAAAGTGCTTGGCTGCTTACAGATTAGGAGTGTTTTTTTATTGAGTTTAATCTTACAATTTTAGTTTTGCAACAAAACAAAAAAAACATCTCAAGGCTTAAAGGAGCCAATTGCAACCCTTTAAGGCTGCCTCAGTGCTTGCATCTATTGTACAAAAATGTTAGCCCAGTGTCAATGATTGTTGTAAAATGAAGATAACTGTTCTGAATGTCTACACAAACTGAGATGCTTCTTTCCACAGTGGTTTTGAAAGCTGTTTTAGAAGGTGACTCAGTGCTAAAAGTTCAGGGCTACTGATCAGAAGGCTGTCCCTGGGGGGCCCTTACATAAGCCTCTTAACCCTCTCTGCTCTAGAAGTATATCCTTGAGGTGCATATTACTGGGGGTTATCCAGAATATAATCTAAACAGCTTGTACATTCTAAAGAAAAACTTGTGTAACATGATATAGGCTTGATGTAAAAAGTTTATTATTATTATGAGGTGATATTAGAGTATTTGTCATACCCAATTGTGTAAATGTGTAGCTCTAAAAAATGAAATATGGCCTGTCTGTAGAGCTCCGTAAGGAAGGACAACTTGACTTGTGCAGGCTTCTCACCTGGATCTGACAAAAAAACTAAACGGTGTCAAAACACCCCTGAAGCCTATCTTCTATTGTCTATAAGTGGTAATGCCTTAGAAACTGAAAATATTATGCGTTATCATTTTCCATAAAGGATGAAAGGCACTTAGGCTGTCAAAGGAGGCCTGCACTGGGGCTTTGTGTGCTTTGCCAAGCAAAGGATTACCTATGTAAAAGAGCAGAGGGAGGTGTCAGGACAGGTGTCTCTCAGCATTGAGAAGCTCAGCTGGCAGGAATCCAGACTCACTCACGCATCCGCAGCTCCCCTCCCTTCCTCTTCGTGTCAGTGCATAATACCTGCAGGCTGCCTGACAATAGTAGCATCACTGGCAAACCAGGAGAACACCTCAAAAGCAAACAGCCACTGGTCAGTCACAAAAGAAAACCGGGTACTGCTGCACCTTTGTGCCTCTGTGTGTCTTAGTGCAAGCACAAAGAGCTGCAGTCCTGCACAGCAGGTGTCACATTAAAGTGCTGCTTTGATGTATTGTGCTCTTCTGTTGCTCTGCTGATCCATGTTTGCTTTCTCCCAGTTCGTTTCCAATCACAGCCAACACAACATTGTTTTTTGATCTGACAGGAAGGTGCTGTGCCTAGCTTTGTTAATAAGTGTATTTGTAAGGAGTGATGTCAATATTATCCTATCCTCCTTTCTCTATTTGTGTTGAAACCTGATACCCAAACATATATTTTTAATGATATAGGTAATATAATGCTGTTATAAGTATATAACGTGTCATTTAAAATGATTTAATATATTCATGTATTCTAAGCCATGGTTAGGAATGTAAATCATTACATACTTTTTTGAATTTTGTTTTTATATAAATCACGTTATGTTAGATACATGAAGTTCTGTAGTTGCAGCCAGGAGATGTCAGTATTCTCCAGAGTAAAATACTTTCTCCATCTAGTGCCAGGGCCGTTTTGCTATGTTACATAGACATAAACCTCGCCCCCCTCCCCCCCATGCTTAGAAAAGTTACCTTTTCTTTTTGAGAATAAATTGTGTGACTAAGCTTCTGTACCATTTTACATTTTTATATTAAAAGTTTATAATCTGTTTCTGAATGACCCAGTTAGTTGAAGATAACTGAAGAATTATTTCTCTTGTTTAGAAATTTCTTCTTTAGAATCAAAAAGTTTTTAGCAGACCCTTTAACTGACAGTATATCACAACACAATTTTAGCCCTTACAGTTTGTTGAATCCAATTGCAGTGTTTGCTTTT
Organism: Silurus asotus; assembly: GCA_024362625.1. Taxonomy (NCBI): domain Eukaryota; kingdom Metazoa; phylum Chordata; class Actinopteri; order Siluriformes; family Siluridae; genus Silurus; species Silurus asotus. Next base: position 4,884,572 of record MU551550.1, on the reverse strand, counting down.
GTGCATTTGAACAGGGTTTTAAACAGATGATGGATTGCCACAAGAGGACTGAACATGTCGATAATTGCCGTGATGTAGATCCTGCAGCGCCAGGGAGCTGAGCATCTCTGTAAAGCTTTGTTTGCTGGATGCACTAAAGCTGGCAATAATGACAAAGCAAACAGGATTATTGACAGAGATACAAAAGGTTCTTTAAAGGTGTCTTAACCAACTGTGAATGAAGTACCTACTCAGAACACTGTGGGAGGTACATCGCAACAACACAAACCGGGTGAATCATTTAACCCTATGCAGTACAGTCAGATTTATCCACTGATGGCGAGAAGTGTTAAAGGGGATGATTTCCTGTAGAACAGAACATCAAGCGTTGAGAATGGTAAGCCAACCCAGATCCCTGAACTTCACAATTAAGATCACATGGTGCTTTATTTTGATGCATCATTTGCTGTTATTGACCCTGAGATTTCCGCTCCTCCACTCTTTTTTCAGTTATTCGTCCAGTTATGCCATGAGGAGGTGATATGGTTGCATGTGCTAATTATATTTCAATACTACATCTACTTACACTAATCTTTTGTCAGTGCTCTTACCTCTTTGTTGAGTTTTAAAACTCCTGCATGAACACTCCCACCTCTCTGACTTTTAATGCAGCTTGTCTTTAAGGAGATAGGGGGTGCTGTTTAATAACACATCTGCCCCTATGCAGTCTCCACTTATGGCCCTACGTCGTCAAATGGAAATGACTGCCTGTTTACAACCACCAAGGCCCTTTCAAACATTTGCTTGATGGTGAGTGAATGCCATTTTTGCAAATGAGCCCAATGTCTTCTAACGCCAGCTTTGCATAGCTGTTCAAACTTTCGTCTAGGTGGTGGCAATCAGCAATACAAATACAGGCAAAAATCTCTCTTTTGTGTTAGTCTGCTCTATTTCTGATCTTTTCTTTGAGTTTCCCTCATAGGCCCCATTAAAGAAAAAAAGATTTCAGAAAGCCATTGTGGCTTTGGCGGAATCTTGCAATTTGAAGTGTTGGGTAGATTATGAAGATGTTTTTGTGTGTTTAGAAAATGCAGGAAAGTACACACTTCAGACTCAAAAAAACTAATGGAGTGCTTAAAACAACATGGTTTCCTGGGAGACTAAGTAGTAGTAACACAAGCAAGTGGGAACCAACAACAGCCTGTCAACACACAATGATGTGTGAGTGTACTTGACTAGGCCTGTGCAATCTGTTAAAGTGTAATTTTCCTCGTGTTCCCCGAAGAAGTGGCTCATAGTTTTGAGACAATTTACATTAAAAACATTAACAAAAGGAAAGCATATTTTAAACCCTTTCCTGCAGTTTTTATACATAAAAGATAGGTGACATTCAGATTAAGAAAGGCATATTTTCTCATAATAATTCATGATTACTTGTCTTTTATTTCTTCCTGTGAGCCCACATAAGAATAAAAATGATAGTAAGTCACGCAGGACTGTGTCTTCCTCCATTAGCATTGTCTCAGTCAGAAGCTCTTGGTTTCTAATCCTTGTTCTGTTCTGCATGCTAGCAGATGATTTAAATAATCACCAGTCAATATTTATCTGCCCAACATTAAGAGTAAACGGCATTGCTTTATTTTGAGAATTTGGTGCCACTAATACTAACTGCCAAAAGCTTCATGGGTGTTACAGAAATAAAGCTCAGGGATTCCCCTCTCACACATGCTGTCACTTGACAAATGTGCTCTGCTCTCTCTTGTCCTTATGCACACAGTGCGTGCACACACAAACACCCAGTACACACAGACAAACACAGGCACAGGCTATGAGACTAATCTGAAGTGTAAACAAGGGAGGAGTACACAGGGACTACAGTGATGTATTGACTTGGGGTTGAGGCTAATGTGGTGGTCTTAAGCCAAGAGAGCGTGTGTGTTTGTGCGTATTGGGGGTGGGGGTGTTTTCTTAAAATGTGTATTTGATTTCTGACAAACTAGATTGCTGGCATTAGCAGGAAAGATAACATGTAACATTTAAATATGTTTCAACAATATAATTGATTTTCAAATTTTATTTAGATACATAAATAATAACTTGGCATATTGGACCATTTTTGTATGATGTTTGTTTGATGCCCTCGACTGATATATAATTTGGACTGAGTCTTCTACTAGTACAGTGTCTCTGACTCAGTGTCTCGGAGTCTCTTACAGTAACTTTGTCAGTACCTGTTCTGTATTGTCATACTTTTGATTTAATCAGGTGTCATCCCTCGTCCTCTTGTCATATTTAACAATAATTAAGCCGTTACTCTTCCGTTCTCACACTTTGCTTCTTAATTCATTTCAACTTGCATCATTTACCATGCATTATTCAAACAACAAAGGTTTGGAAACTTAGCCAGGATGTCATCTAATCCAGCATTATTTATGCTCTCCACACTCCTGTGTGGTACAGCCATGCTCACTAACTTGGTGGATAGAGAGAATTCTTAAGACTCACCCTAAGTCTTTAACAGCTTAATTATAGAGTAGAAAGATTTCTCCTGGTGGGGACTGAATTATATAACATTAAATAGAATAATTAAATGTATAAATGATGTTTGTCCCTTTTGTTTCAGCAGTTTTATAAACGGAAACGCTTTTACCATCTAACGAATTCCATATTCATAAAATTTATATAAAACTTTTTTTGTGTGCTGTAGTTTTCTGGAATGTGACTCACCGAAAATGTTTGGAATACCTTACCCATCTTTCTGATGATCTTGCTTTAAGACAGTGTTGGCACTCTAGTGTTTTTACTGTATCTCTGCATTCCAGCTGCATCAGATGGCGAGCCAGTGCATTGCAGGCTGTCAGGCTGGGAGAGATGGTGAGATAAAGGACAATGTGCTCAAGTTTCTAAGCATAACAGAGCTTGGTGCTTGGTGGCTGGCAACAGTACTTGCAACAGAAGCTACCAGTTTACCAAAGCTGTTGACAGCCAATGTCTCTTTCTCACTAGAATTGACAAATAGCCGTTTGACCTAACCTTCCAGGCAAATGAGTCATTATGTGACCTTATTGGCTTTATACATAGACATTTATTAAAAACACAACTATAGTGCCTGCACACAGCTGGTCAAGCAAACCTGAGACTGCCCGGAACAAGTGTATCAATAAAAAAAATCCAATCCAGAATCAAAGGAGCAGAGCACAGCAAACATCTCTCTCTTTTTAGCATAATCATCCAGCACATTGAAAGTGATCAGGTGCTCCACTCAAACCACTGCCAGCAGATATACTACATGCATGGAAGATAAAGGCCAGAGGAATTTTAATACTCAAACTCCACTGTAGTCCTGCCATTAGTAGAAACCAGGGCACAAACCTAATCAATGCCTAAGAAACAATAAAACACAACAAAAGACAAACACAATACAGACAAATGTGGGAAATATCTTTAGTGGTCTAATTAGTTATGCTTTGCTTAAAAAAATGACATAAAAACATACCCTCAACCTAAAAAAGCAAATAATCTAACCATATTATTCTTATTTTTTTCTGTTTACCGTTATATTGGCTAGGTAAATAATACGAAACTGAATTAAACTGATTTTAAACCTGAAATTATTTTTTAGTAGCCATTTGTAGTTGTTATTATAGAGCTCTTTTAATGGCAGGAGTGAGACACAATTTATTAGTTTTCTGTTCTTACACACTTGAATCAATGCTTTGGCTAATTGTCATCCGCTGTAAAACTTCATGCAGGCATGTTAGAGCATGGGAAACATAAAACCTTAGATTACAAGTGCTGGAGAGGTTTGGTCTGCTGTCAGCTTGCCAAATGTAAGTGTAATGAGACTACTTTACCAAAAACTCTACCTTATCATTACTGGACAATCAACAAACTGCTATAAAGAACTCTTGGGAGGCGATGCATTTATTTAATCCTTTACATTAAACTCCTTTCTAGAGTGAAAGTTAAACATGACAGAAATAATCCAGAGGGTGTTTTTGTAGATCTGCATTTCTCTTTGTGCAGTTATTTCCTTCCTCATCATCTTACTGATGCAGACAGCTATCCGTCCTATTCATTGAAGAACTTACTAACTCTTTCTTGGCAGTCTTTCACATTTTCTATTTCCAAAACAAACCTCCACATTCCCAATTTCTACACATTCACTTGAGTCTGTAATTTTATCACGTTTATGCTGGGGGGCTTGTAATAGCGAATTAGTAATTCTTTATCTGCGAATAAGAGATTGGTGATATGTACACACACATTGTCAGTTTTACATACTAACAGTTTGCTTATAAGCAAAGCAAACAAATTAGATTATGTAGTGACCACATTAAACTCCAGGGGATTGTATCAGTATCTCTGAAGAAAGCTGTATATCAGTGACAGATTATTAATAGTAATTAAGATCATTAGGAATGTGTTTCACATTTATGAAATGAAGGTCAAGCATAATCTGTCCGAGAACGTTTTTCGTGTCTTACATAAGGAATGTCTTTTACTTGTTTACCAGACAGCATTGAAGCAAATGATAAACTTGAACAAATATTCAGTTGTAACACAGGAAGCACATTTACTATCGTTTAAAATCATTCAATGGTCTGACCTCACATGATTAATGCCTGTGTTGTCTGCATAACGCCTTCACAAACATGCCTCTTTTCACATCATGAGTGCAGTAATACTGAAAGATGACATGATTAAGACACTGAAGGCACGATCAGTACCCAATCTTGCATTCCATCAACAATGTTACTATTCAACCATGCTGGCATTGGTGTCCAAGTGTGTCATAAATATTTAAGTCTCTTAACCTTGCCTTATTCTGCTTTACTGTAAAAACGTGCATTCTCTTTCTCACTTTTTAATACCATCATCTGTACATGTGATATTTTTTTATAAGCCTACATAGGTAGGATATTGTAACTAAAATTAAATTTGCATAATTTCGGGGTTATAGAGGTGTTGATGATAAAGTTATGATAAAGGGATATTGACTTGTGTGACAAAGTAGGCACTAGTTCTAGCCAAGAGGCTTTGTCAGTTTGCAACAGCTTTACTTAAGCTTATGGGGATGATGACTTGCAAAGACTTATTGGAGCCTGAATTAAGGGAGTGAATCACTAAGTGTGTCGTGCTTTGCAGGCTTAGGATGCTTAGTGTGCACCAGTATGGCACCAATAGTTGTCTCCTGACATTATTATAAGCTAGAGGTATATGAGTACATCTTAATCTATTGACAAGATAAAAAAAAGGGTTTCATGGTCTAACAAAGGTACTTGGTTTTGAAGGCACTGCATTTATACAACATATCATTATGCTAAGTTCTCAGAGAAAAACTGGCAGAAGTTAAAATGAATGTTTATACTGTTCTTACTGTTACATATAACACTATGCAATTATACCCTATATAGAATATGTGCTCAGGCATTTAAGTTGTATTTTAAGTTTTTTTTTTGCGCTTATTTATTTATTTTTTTGCTTATTAACCTGGACAATTGTGTGTATATATAATCTATTATAAGAATCAATTTTGTGACCTGGCTCTTCTGCCTGTACAGTCTGGCAGGTACCTAGAATTTGTCAGACTAAATAACTGACCTATGCAGGGGTGATCAGTTGCAAGTGAAACATTAGGAACCAGATGATATCCTGTATTTAGAAAAAAATGTATGTGGTTGCTGTTCGAAGAATTATCCTGAGAGCCTCTCTCTTATCATGCAAAATGCAGACTCTCCTGGCAAAACACTTGGAGTGGCTAGGGTTATTTAAGAGCAGACTGGTTCCGGTCTGTTCCCGAGAGTGGAACATTCAGGCCAGAGTTCCACTAGAGGTATAGCACAGAATCATTTTCTGAACTTGAACCAAACAGTTATGCAGAATGTGCTATAACGGCTGAATTGCATTTAAATCCATAATATCTCAGGGTAAATATAAAAAGTCTAAGGGAATCTATTGACTGTACTTATGTACCTACCTGCCATATTAAGAAGACTATTCTAATATTGGGTAGGGCTACACTTATCTCTCAAACAGCTTTAATTCTTTGTGGTGTGGTTTACACTAGACACTTGAAACATTTCTACAAATTTCGGGTCTATTTCTATGTGATTGCATCACAGAACCCTACCATCCGTGTATGTTTGCAGATATTCTAAATTTTTTCTAAACATATTGGAACGTGCCTAATAGATATTTGACCAGGTGGTAGTTTGATTGTTTAAACAAACAGTAGCTCTAAATAGGTATTCAGTAACACTGCATTTGTGGAAAAACATAAATAAAAAAATAAATAAATAAGGATGCAAAAAAAAAAAAGCAGAGGGGAGTCAAAAGTTTTGGAAAACAAGATGAACTTTTTCCAAAATGATAGAAAGGCCAAAGTGTTGAGAAGGAAACGTCCGGCTCATGAGCCGAAACAAGCTCATTGGTCCACCACAGTGGTCTTGGGTTTAACAACGGTAATTGCTTCTGGAATAGATTTCGTAATTTTTTACTGATGATGTAATTCATGATGGTAGCAGCAGAATGACTTCTTAAGTTTACAGAAACATTCTGTCCCCTAATTTAATTTGGAGGAACATGCAGCAATGCAATGATCCAAAACACAAAGGAAACACAACTTTCTATCGGCTTTACCCATTAGGGGTCGCCACAGCGGCTCATCCGTATTTATGATCCGCAAGTTCGATTTGGCACGTTTTTACGCTGGATGCCCTTGCTAACACAACCCTCCCCAGTTATCCAGGCTTGGGACCGGCACTAAGAGTGCACTGGCTTGTGCAACCCTAATGGCTAGGGTTGGTTCCCTGACCGGGGATCGAACCCGGGCCGCAGCGGTGAGAGCACCACGTCCTAACCACTAGACCACCACAAAGCCTACAAAGGAACACAACAAAGGACTTAAATAAATTAAAAGTAAAATGACTGACTGACTGAGTCAATCATCAGATCAAAGGGAAGGGAATCAAAAAAGATGAATGCAACAGTTTAGTGATGTCAGTGGATTGTATGATTGTATGATTGATTCAGGTACTGCTAGCAAATAAAATGCAAGCAAATATTATTGTGTTATGGTCTTCATATAAATTTAAATAAATATGTTCCATATACTTTTTATTACTAAATAGATGGTCTGCCACAAGTGGTGCCATGTTCCCAGTTGTTTAACAGAATATATTGTGACATGAAAGCTGAAATTCTGACCTATTTTTCTCTATATTTATCTCATATTCATCTTTTGACTTTGAACTGAAATGTCAACACTTTTGGCAGGGTGTATGTAAGCAATAACACACAACCAGCACAACAATATGAAAATAATGCATGCATTGCTGTGTGATGAAACATAAGGGTTTTTTATTATTATTATTTTGTGACAAATTACTTTCCCAATGTATGAAGACATAAGGGACACCTTGTACAATATTTATATGCATGTATGCACACCACATTTTGCATTTTAAAACAGAACCAGTATTCTCAGCTCCTTAAATGCCATTAAGTTTGGCAGGTAAGTTGTTCATAAGTTTTTCATTGTCACAATTTCTCCAAGTAAATTATTGTCCAAATACTTATTTTCCTCTCACTGTATGAGCAAAAAGACACTATTACAATAAACAGTTGTTAAAAGTTCCATTGAAGTGTTGCATGTTCTGCACTCACACAGTTTAACCAGTAGAGGGGATTGATGCTCCTGCTCATGAAAGACAAACGACGGGGAGGCCGTCAGCTTTCACAGTAAATTTAATCAGTAAAAGCAAACTTGCTCCGTTTTATCAAAACAGTTCCACTCGACCATCCCAGAAGGCTATTCCTGTTTTACATATTTTGTCTAGAAGGTAAGGGTTTGTTATTTTGGTTTACAACCAAATATCTTTCTTCTGGAGATGGTTCTGGTTCATGTGAGCAAAGCGTAAGCCCAGCCTTGAGCTTAAACAAATTGGTTTTCCACTTCCGTAAATGAATAATGCCTTTAAAGGAGTGCTGGGGTGTGGGAGAGTAAAAAGACTGCAGGGGCAGCTTGAGGAATCCACTATTGTAAACACAATCTCTCTATTCATTTAATACAAATGCAAAGAGGGAGCAGGGAGGTAAGGCTCCTCCATAGCTATGAAATAATGGTCTAAAGCTAAATGTGATCTTTTATATAGAGGTCATGAAGAACTCCTACATGTTTATACCACTCTGTCACTGTTTATTTTCTGTTTTCTTTTTTTTTCTAAACAGGGTTTTTCTTCTTATCATATGTTTTTAATATGTAAGCCATTTCTTTGTTATTTTACAAACATAAATGTATTCATAAAGTGCAAGACCAACCCTATTTTCTTTATATAAATACCATGATACCACATGTAAATATTTGTGACTAAACCTTTCTTAAATCTTTGTGACTAAAACTGTCTTCACATGAACCTTATTGTCCTTTCAAATTTACAGTATATAGTCCATATTATTTGAACTCTGGTATGTTTTTTCTCTGCAGTGTTAATGCAGGTGAGAAAACAGCAATCACATTTGTATGTGTGCTGGTAACTGGTCCAAGACCACCTGAGCGAACTAGTCCCAGTCTGGTTCCAATTGAACTCTAGTGAGGTTCAATTGCAGGAAGTGAACCAAGCATGCAATGTATTTTGGGTGGCTGAAGGCATTTTTGTAGCTTTGAGGCTTTTAAACTGAACTAAAGGACAAAGCTGACATGAAGTTTGACATGAGTTTTTTTAATCTTTGATAGATGAACAGAAAGGAAAAATAAAAGGTGGATTTAATACTTTAAACGAATTCATTATGTATCTGTTAACTTATTGAGCATGTTTGCAAAAGTGTTTTGACTTTTTTTATTGCTATATTTTTAGACAATAAATTATCAGAATTTATGAGAATGTTAGTTATTAGTGTAATTTAGCTGTTTTTTATTTGTTTCTTTAAATCATATGAAATATAAACAAATTGTTGAGTAAATGAAACGTTTTAATTTATGTTCTGATTGCTACTCAGCAAACAGAAAAAAAGAGAAATAATCACTGAGCAGTTTTATTCCAAGACCAGATCTGTGGGTTATAGACATTTGACATGGTAGGCCAAACAATTATATACCCCATCACCCCCTTCTTCCTAGTTAACCAACCAACAAGCTGGCAGGACTTAGTGCTTAAGCCTTTCCTACAGCCACCGCCACTAAATAACTCTTACGATGGGATTATAGACGAAGATAATTGGGGTTGTTAAAAGTCAAATCTTGCTTGGAAAATTTTAGCAAAAACCTTTGGATACTAACCAGATTTTTTTTCATGTTCCCACCTTAATACCAAGCAGATATTTTGCCACATATAATGGGAATATTATCCCAAAGATATTCCTCATACTAACAAAGCAACATTTTTCCTCTTTCCCAGTGACAAATACAGATACACATACAATATACTAAGTAAACAAGAGCCTTACTTTTATATAAGAAACATTTATTTTCATTTGGGTCATTTGCAGACTTCTGCATTCATTAGGACCATCGAATTAGCCTCTGTGATGGTGCCATGGGTTCTATAAATGTGCATGCTTTATTGATGTATGTATTTGGAGTGGAGAGCGTGCTATCCATATTTCAGATTGTATAAGTAGTCAATTACAGAATTAAAGCTAACCCAGATTTTTATTCCTTATGCCTCTTTGTGGAACTGCACTCTTTTGCCATCACAAAACACTGAGCATCGCCTTTCTGAGGCCTTTGTATAACCCAGTGGCTAAAAAATAAAATAAAATACTAATCCATCTCCTCACACAAGGTAATTAATAATTTTTTATTGCTGCTTTTATCTAAAGCCTCCTAGTTAAGTTTGTTTTATTAGAGCCAACCAGATGTATCTTTTGATCAAGGAGCACTACCACAGTGTGTCCTAGAACTAAGTTGAACTTCTACCAGCATGTCCCTCCCTTTTGAGCCCACCTTTTTGTTTCCAGTAGCCTTAACTCACCCCGCTAAACTGTATTGCTGTTAATGACCAGGCAAAATATGTAGCTAGTTGGCATCGATAACATGACATTGAGCAGGTTGCTGTGTTTATGGTCAAACATGACCTCATCTGTGTGAAATCAGTAACCTGGTGAGAGGAAGACTGGAGTAACTGTGTTCTCTATAATGTGTCCCTTCTCTCTTAGTCACCTCCGTGTTGCACCCAAACAGCACCAGTGGGGCGTTGAGCACGTAAAGCCATCTGGTCGCCCCAGCAGATCAGGATGCATGTGGATTGAATCAAAATGATCCACTAATTGACTATTTACTGGGCTCCAAAAAGGCAGTAATGGACTTGATATTAAATCCCCTCTAAAGTATTTAAAGCCTGTTTCTGAGTGCTTTTTCGGAAAGAAGGTCCTGCTTTTACAAGAGAAAGAGACTTAAGCTCCCAGGTCAGAGTGTGCCCAGCCAAGGGAGCTCTCAGACAGGATTTAGGGGTAACAGTGGGAAGCGGTGGGAGAAGGGCAAGGTAGAGGAGGGGAGAGGCACTGCCAGATACACCCCAATGAGTTCCAGATGCACCCAAGTCCCATTCTTGCACAAATAGATACTGCAAGCTATAGTGTTCTATGTGGGGCTTAAACTTGACTTCTCTTTAATGGTGATGGAGTACTTTTTATGTGGGAAGTTAAATCTTATAAATCTTTAGGGTCTTGGCTTGTCTTCTTATATCCTATGAAAGAAGCTTCAGCTTTAAAAAAAAAATGTCCGGTTAAGTTTTGATCAGATGACAATAAGCAGAAGTTCTTTTTAAGTGATCTAAGATTTATCAGAGGTAGGCTTAAGCATGAGCGAGTGGGTCTGTTTTTAAAAGCAGATTAAAAAGCCACATGATGTTTCCTGCTCTCCTCACTGTATGTTGCTTAGGATCTCAACCTCAGGGCAATGCAGCCATCTTTTTCATAGCTTATTTATCATAGCATTTGAATTCTGCATAGAATGCATAGCTACACTGTATATAATTAAGTGATGTGGCACTTTTTAAAAGAAACAGTTTTTGTTCTTCTCTTCCCTCAGATCTGGTTGGTTCCATCAGCAGTGCGGTTTTGCTATAGGATCAGGACTTTCGGGCCTTTTTTGTGGAGTCAGTAGTAAGCTGTATTTTCACATGCTTCAATGTTTTTGCATGTATGCAACCATACATTTAACGTTTATTTTTTATTTGTATTTTTTTGAGTCAACTGTACATATTACTCCAGTAACATTACGTGACAGCCTTACTCATTGCTGCTGATGTTGCACAAAAAAAACTTGTATAAAATCTTACTTGTGCTTTATGGTCACAAATGTTGGCTTACATTTCTTCCTGAAAAACTCAGTATGGAGAACACATAAGTGTATTCACACATTGCTGCACTTGTATTATCTAAGTAGCTGCTTCATATAGAAGACAGACCCAGTAAAACAATTTGTGTTTATATGCACACAGTATACATTTTTAACTACTTGAATCAGTTTTGTCTTATTTATAGGTTCTGCCATTTGTGAGTATTACATTTTCTTTAAATGCACAGCAACTCTAATAACCTTTGGATGAATAGACATGGTATCAGTGGGGGACATTTATTCAACATGGGCTTTGTGCAGTAAAGAAAACATACTAAATAAATACGTTCAAAACTATTTATAATTGTTAAGTCTGTATCATATAGTAACCCTGGATGCAATATTCATCCCTGATAGCAGAACAATGTGGTTAAGAGCTTTGTAAATCATCCCTAGAGTCAGAGGGGCCATGATTAATGATGAGTAGATCCATGATGACCCTCTGACATAAATACCATTTAATTTCAGTATGCATGCAACAATGGGGTAAAATGGAAGATTGGTACAAAACACTGCAGAAAGTAGATTCAACTCAAAGTGTAGCCATTCTCAGTAGTAGCTCTGAAATGTCATTAGATTAAAGTATATTACAATACAGTGAGCACAATGACTGGATAACATTTGGTTTTAACATGTGTCTAAAGAGTCTCATTTTAGAAACTGACTAGGAGATAAAAGAAGTAGCATTTATTCGACGGGTGTGCAAGAAAGAAAAAAAAAACATTATGGATTTTGTTACATGTTGAATCCAAAGCAAATTGGATCATGTGGATCACCAGACCAACATATGGTTTTCAAATACATCAATTTTTTCCCTTAATGAGCAGTGAGCAGGCTTACCAAGGTCTGGTTCATCCTTTTTGAGTTTGCGTTATGGCCATTTGCCTGCTGTTTTACATTTTCAGCCTTGTACGAGCTCAGTCCTTTGGGTCTTTGGTCTTGGACACCTTAACAGCTCTCTGTTCTTCTCTCCTCTTGGCATCAGGATCGCTCTTAAAGCCTCCATCTGGTTGTGCAGGTCCTCTCTGATGTCCATTGACTTTAAGTGTACCATGTTGGATTGAGATTAATGCCACAATCAGAACTATATTTTGGCGTGTTCAGCACACATTGTTAGATCTCCATTTCTGCATGGACACATAACAGAGCATGGTTCAGAATAGAGCTCATTTATGGCCACATGAACATACTGAACTCAAAGTATATAAGGTCTAATGAGGAACTGACAAAATCATTTGAATTGTGCTACAACCTCTGATCTCAGTAGTGCTATGAAATAAAGTCCATAAAATACTTTTTTATAATCAATTTTAGCAGTCATCACTAGACCACTTTACGTAAACGCAATGTTGCCCTGAATGCTCTAAATATCCTATCCCATCCAATATATTTGGAAGGTAAAGGTAAATGTAGGGGTACATTTATTATGAGGGATTTTCTCATATTGTGCTAAGTGTTATTAGAATATTTTAATCTGAATAGAATCTTATATATAAAAACTGACACTTCACTAAGCTCAGAAATCATTGTGTGTACAAATGTCTGTATGCTGGCCCAAAACATTGTTAATTTTAAAATGTTAAATTTATTAAGCACTATAAATGTCTCCTACATTATACCAACATACTATAAGTAGTTATAGCATTGTCAAAAATTGTCATTTGTGCTTTAACACACCATTGGCACTGAAATATTTTTTGAACATCCATTAGTGCAGTGCTTATGTATTGTTACATCCAATGTAATTTTTAGCACAACTATAAACATACACTATACACAGATAAATATGACAGTGAACAAGAGCAGATTAAAACTTTATATGCTCAATCCATTATTCTTTAAAAGTGTGGAATTACCAGTCAGAAGTTTGAAACCGGTACTTTGCTTTACAACTGTATGATATATATATAA
>MU551550.1:4855218-4871319 GCA_024362625.1 Silurus asotus | reverse complement strand
AAAAAAAAATATATATATATATATATATACACTGCCTGTTCAAAAAAATAATAATAAAAAAAAGTGTCTCACACACACATTAATATTTCATTGGACCGCCTTTAGCTTTGATTATGCATTGGCTGTGGCATAGTTTCGATAAGCTTCTGCAATGTCACATTTATTCCAATACAGAGTTGTAGTAATTTTTCACCAAGATCTTGTATTGATGATGGGAGAGTCGGATTGCTGCACAAAGTCTTCTCCAGCACATCGAACACATTCTGTGGTTGCCAATCCATGTATGAAAATTATGTCCAATGCTCCCTGAGCCACTCTTTCACTCTATTACACATAATACACTTATAGTTGTATCATTGCTGCATATATGTATTATTTAATAATTAAAGCATAATTATTATTACTACTATTTAGATTGTGTACATAAATGGGGAATTAAATAACAGTGTTTATATTTTACAAATTCTGCACTTAAATTAGTCTAATATTTGCATATTAACTTGACAATCTGAAACTGGCTGTATAGAAAAAATAATCTCTTTGTGGTATGTGACTCTAAGGTGACAGACAAATATTAGAATAAACATTACAGTGATGTTCAGCATCTTGTCTTAGCTGTCAGTCCAGTGGGACCCTATGCCGCTGAGGCCCATCTGATACTGGCACACCGTCTCTCTTGATGATGCAGGGCTTTGGGTCGGGTAGGCTGAATAATCCCTGTGGACTCTTAAAGGTGAACCAGGCTTCCTGTGGTATAGCAGCAGATGTGCTGATTTGTCACATGAAGAAGCACCAGAAGGAGATGAGGAAGAGGAGGATGAGGAAGACTGTATTGGTGGCAAAGCCCGCTGTGCACCAAAAGACACCATATCTGGAACCTGAGGTGCAGGCTGTGGCCGTTGCATAGGTGCGGAGTGATGCGAGACGATGGATGCTGTGGTGGCAGTGGTTGTTAGGTGGGCGCTAAAGGGCTGGTATGGCACAGCCTCAACAGTCTGCATACCATAGCGAGGATAGGGCTGCACTGAAGCCCACATGTTGCAGTTTAGGGAAGGTGGAGGCATATCCTCAGTGCTAGCCACACCTTCAGCTCCTGCCTCACCATCTATACCTCCATACATGCAAGCCTCTCTAGAGCCAAACGCTTCACCACAGTAAGGGTGAGACAGTAAAGTGGGCTCATAGGAGGAAGGGGAGCGGAAGTAGTGCTCATCTGAAACAGCCGAAGGTGCGGCATCAAGGTAGGGCCGCTTGCAGCCCAGCTCCAAATGTCTGTTGTTATCTAAAAATAGAGAATTTTAAAAGACACAGATAGCAGGATTCCTTTTAAAAGCAGTAAATTAGTGTTTGGTTGTCTACTGCAAATTTACTGTATCCACATACTGATAAAGATATAAAAAAGACAATTTTATCACACACATTACTGTAGTACCTCTATGCTTGAAGCAATGGTAAAGCAGACTGGACTCTCTGCCAGAAGGAAAAGGGTTAGGCAGAGGCTCCTGTGGGTCAGAACTGGACAGAGCGACCCCACCGTCAAACTGATAATGAGAGTGGACCTGTGGGTGACCACTCAATACCCCTGCACTTAACTTTCCAGTCAGATGGGTGTGTGATGTGATGAGCCGTTGCCTTGCCATGTTTTTGGAAATCACTGGGTAGTCTTTCCTGGAAATATTGTTCATATTCAGAAACAAATGAACATAGTTTTTATTATTTTTTCATTCAGCATTTTATTTAGTTATGTTTATGTTTTAACAATTATTTTTACTGTGCCCACCCTTGAAGTCTGGACACTCGGAGATCTCCTTCATCATTACCACGAAAACCTTTGGCAAATGGATTGTTCTCAATTTTTAACTGGGTAATCTACAAAAACAAGATTGACTTAAACTTGTGTTGTAAATTATTCATCACACCAGGTAACTTTCTAGTGCACATTTCTGTCATGTAATGATGCATGTGGCCAAATATTTACCTTATGATTTTGGTAGGATGTCACAGAGATAAATGAGGTTTCATGAAACACATGGGTGCAGTAGGCTGTGTTCTTAGAACCAAAGGCATTATTCTCATCCGCTTTGACGATATGCAACCTGGGCTGGTATTTGTGCATGGAGTTCAGAATGATCTGGAAGTAGAAATACAATGTTATATTATTAATTTGTCTCAAATAAATAGATACATAATTTATCAAATATTACAGACTGTGAGGTATGTGGTTGTCAGAATAAGGTATAATGGGAGCAAAAACAATTGTACACTGGGTAGGACTTCACCTGTAGATTCTGACATAGTCATACTTGAATATTATTCCAATTTGATATGTATAATATTTATAATCAGAGGTATTTGTCAAGCTGTAATCACAAATTAGTGTCTTAGAATCAGTAATGACAATTTGTGAAAGAGCAGTGAATATACTCATTAAAAATTGTCTTCACTGTAACATAAAGGTTTATAGTCTTTAATTCTTAATTTAAATGATCTATAAATGAATGTCCTTTTGCTCTGTGTTGCATTCTAAGTAATCCAATTTGTGTGTGTGTGTGTGTGTGTGTGTGTGTGTGTGTGTGTGTGTGTGTGTGTGTGTGTGTGCGCAGATGTGAAACATGGTAGGTCACTCTGGCACCAGTCTGCTCAGAGAGGCTGTTTGTTGGATGCTCATTGGAGCGTTAGTTCAGGGTCAACCACAGCACAGCTATGTCAGGGCCAATGAGCATCAAAGTCATCTGTTTTATTACACAGATTACACAGCTTCTCCCTTCAAATGAGTCACGAACTTTAGTGTGTACAGAGCAACCTTAGGTCAAACTGAGTGTCCCACTACCTGCTTACTCATTCTTGTAAATACAGACCAATAGCCACCAGTTCAAAAGGTCACATGTCACTCGTTTAATGCTGACGTGTGTTATATAAATTGCAGCATGTGATGCTGTTACAAACCTCTACAAATGCATATATCAAACTCTTAGATTCCTTCTTGAGTTTTCTTAGGGCTTCAGGTTTTCCTTTTTGAGCTTGTACCAAAAGTCTACCGAAACATTCTGATTGCCAATTTACTGAGAAAAGCACCCAGTCTAATTGGGTAAAGATTTATCATGAAGCAAGGCAATGAGCAAACTTTTTGCCATTTTGATCTACCAAGCCAATTTGATCAAAAGGTGCTATATACAGGTACCTCAAATAATAAAACATACAGGAGGGGGTGGAGCGATCTTATGCAAAACCCCACAGTTATGGAACAGCCTTTAGGTGTAGGCTGAAAACACATTTATTTTGTCAAGCCTTTTGTCATTAGGTTTTTCTTGGTAAAGGAGCAAATCTGGACTAATCATGAATATGTGTTTTTGTGAACTGGGATTATTGGGATGCTGTCGTCCCCTTTTTCTCATGTGTTCACTCAGGTTTGTTGATGTTAGTGGTGTGGCAGACCGTCTCTTTTTAAGCCAGGAATCCATCTTGTCTGTGTTATTTTTTAGCTCTTCCTTTTCATGATTCTGCCACCGACAGAGTCCCTCCCTCCACCCTGATCACACTGTACAGTCTCTTTAAACATTTATGAAACAATGAGAACATAACGATATTACTCTCACCCTACTTCTCTCATTCTCTTTCCTTTAAACTTGCTCCCTTTCCCTCTTTCTCTCTGTCGAGTTAACCATGCTCCTAAGGGACAAGTATTCTTGTTCATTTCTTCTCTTTGGATCTGCCCGATTCACCCCAAGAAGATTTTATTCTCATTTCAACTACCGTAATTTCCGGACTATTAAGCGCACCCAAATATAAGACGCACCCACTGAATTTTACAAATATTTTTATTTTGAACATAAAAAAGCCGCACCTGTCTATAAGAACTAATGAACTTTACACAGGCTTTAACAAAAGACAGTGTCTGTTACATGGCTTGTATCTAAACAGTAGCCTACCAAGAAAGTCATTGTTCACTGTCTTCCTCCTTCCTTTCACAACAATTTCTCTCTCGTTTATCTTTTGGCATCGTCGTGCGTTTAAAAATCACCATCGGTAAAGCTTTTCTCCCGATGCAGCTCAGAACACAGGTGAAGTGTGTTTTTTCATGCCCAGTTGTTTTCAGCGTGATGAATGATTCACATTTCTGTTTACAGTCTGAGTGAGGGCAGGTCAAACGTTAGAGAAACCTCAGCCATATTTATGATGTGGTGCGGCCCGATTTAGTGGAAGCGCATTTGATTTAATATAAAGAGTTTCATTGGTTCACCTGAACCCGTTCGGCAATTCTATTGGTCTAATTTTACGGGGTTTGGTTTTTTATCTTGAAGCTTGTGTAACTGGTAAAAAACCTGGAAAAATTCACATATTAGCCGCTTCGTTGTTTAACCCGCTTTCCAACTTTTTTTCAAAGCTTTGGAAAAAAGTAGCGGCTTATAGTCCGGATAATAGGGTGTATATATAGCTGATGCACACATTGAAAACTGCCTTGACACTGGCTTGCTCATTAGGAATCAACTTAAAATGATAAGGAACATACTTATAGGTAATAAACATTACCTATAATGGGTAATTTGGGGGGGGGTGTTGGGTGTCAGTGCAAGCCTAAAAAGCATCACAAATATAGAAAGCTACACGTGATGTCAGTGGGTCACCGGCTTGAGGCTGTTTTTGCAAGAATATGCAATCATCTATAAATGTATGTTTTCTTCCATTTACCTGAAGACTATCCAATACCTCAGAATCGCCTTAAAATTGGATGGTCTGCCATCAAAGTTGCTATGATATTAATTTCCTAAATGAATATAAGGAAATTGAAACTAAAAAATGTATCTAACATTTATATTCACCTTTTGATCTTAAACCCAAATGTCTAGTGTATAGCAAAAACAAATGAATGGGCCTTAAATATGCTTATAAAGTGACCTTCTTGTTCTAAGTAATACCAAAGCACAGTCCATGTTTCAAAAGCTTTGACAAATTGTTGAAAGTCTCTTTTCTTTGTATATTGTTTTGTCAGGGCTCTGCAGTTGATGTGGTGTGGTCTCTTCTGATTGTCTACTCTATAATAGCTTGGCTTCAGAGGCACCCAGTGTGAGAATCGTGTTGGTTAACTGCAGTATCCCTGCTAGTATGGTCATCAGTGTAGCTTAGTGGCCCCATACTGGCCCCATTACCCACCCTCATCACTTCCCAGTCACTCAACTATTCCTGACAGACCAAGCCTGCATGAATCCGACAGGTTATGAACCTAATGAGCTTGCCTCTGATGCGATAACTTCAGACAAGTTATCCCAAGGGCCCTCTGGGCAGCACTGTCATGTTCACACTACTCATCTCTGTTCTGCTTTCATTTTCTTCTTATCACAGTTTATCTGGATTTAACCCATTATCTGATATTTATGTGAAATGTGACTGTTTTAGCTTCCTCCATATGCAAGCATTAAGCAAGTTTTGTAGACTAAATCTTTATATGCAGTGCTGATGCTCAAGTTTAAATTGTCTGAAAAAACACCTTTACCAGTGGTACATCATTATAATGCTTGCCCATGCCATGGCTTATTTCTGTAATAATTGATGCAAGTAATTTTAATGAAGGCTGTCTCTTTCAGACCAGTTTAAAATTAGCACGGAAACTGTAATCATGCAAATGTTAATGCTCCGTTTAAGTAACTGATATGGTTGAATAAATTCTCGAGCTAGATGTGACTCCCTAAAACACATATTCACTGACTTTTTCATTTGTTCTTTCTTTTTTGACTCCCTATTGACTATATCACTAAAAGCACTCGTTTAATTTCCCACTTGGCCCTCTTCACATTTTCTGTCATTGCTCTTTAGCAGACATGTCATGTCATACAGTTGAAAAATAATGTTAAAAATAGCAAAGGAAGTGAGAATTGTTAGGAAATAATGTAAATTCAGCCAAGTGGATGGAGTATAGCAAGGACTCACTGTATGCTTTGCCACTCAGTGATGTAACATCAAATGTAGCACTGTATTTGTTCTGAAACTTGTGTTGTATTTTGAAGAATTGTCATGAGTAATATAGTAGGACACCTGCACATTTTTTTAATTATCTATATTTCAAAGAAAAAATATATATTTGTATAATCTGGGGATCTTTCTGGATGAGTGTGTTTTATATAAAGTACCTTTATATATGATCAAGTTGTATGACAATGCAAAAAAACAAAAATCAAACAATCACTTACATGTCCAAAAGGGTCCAGGTGGTTATTTGTTAATTTTAGCTTCTGAAATGAGACCAGCTGCCTCATCCAGTGAGCCCCCGTTGCAGGAGAGTCAGGGTGGACGTAGAGCCGCCCAGGCATGGCTGGCTCTGCTTTTCCAGCCACCATCCTAAAAAACAGATTTTATCCGCAAATTAAACAAAAAAAGTACACACACACACAAAGTTGAGGCTTTTAAATGTAGCACTGTTTCACTTTATGGGATCTCTTGCTGACATATTACAACCATGCTGTGTCCACAGCAAAGGCAATTTTTCAATGTCACACAGCTATAGTCTGCCAAAGGAAGTCTTCTATCCAAAACAACATTGTAGATATATCATAGTCACACTTATATCCATAACATTAAAGAAATCATTCCTCAAGACCAAGTTTAGTTGCTTTGTCTGTAACTTCATTGTTAATTATGTGCCTCTAAGGTGTCACTGAGGTACTCCAGAAGCAACACTGGCAAAGACTGTGTATCCTACACATCCCTTAAAATTGATCATAAAATGTGGGTTTTCTTGAAGGAATGTGCAGTTTATAGAAAAGAATGATTTTGTTTTTGAGTGTTCTGTATTTTACACATTCAACTGGGCCAGTTGTTAATAAATTTCATTGGTTGCTTTGGTGGCACTGCCAGAGGCTCAGGGTCACACAGAGGACATGTATTACCCTGTTGTTTTTAGCCCGTTGGTTTTGACAGGCTGCTTGCCAACAACTTGGAATAATTAACTGTGTGCTAATGACAATTCCCAGCAACAACTTACATTAAGCAGTCTACCAATAGAGTTACATGGTAATCAGTGTTCCCTAAATGAGCGTTTCACTCCAGATTCTGATGCAGAAACATTTTTAATAGGAACATTTTTGTTGTAATGCAGTGATTACAATTAAAGTAAAGGGGACACTGGAGGTGACAAAAACCAGATGTACCATGATCAAGCCCCTTACTAAAGATAGATCTGATACAGACTGATGGATCTACTCATGCAAAGAATGCAGATGTGAGCATAGAGATGATTTATGCATGGTTCCTTCTTCAAAGGCAAGAGGATAAACACATAAATAATATGGACATCTTAAAACAGGGTTATATGTGCTAATATGCAGCCTTGCAAACTAGTTATCTTAAGGTGCAAGCTACAGGCCTGCCAGGTTGCCCAAATACATTTCTAGAACAATTTACAGTATTAAAAAACTGAACTGGTTTTTGAATGACTCTTAATTTTTATTTATGGTAGTTTAGGTGTTGATTAAAAAAAGTATTAAGGATGTAGCAAGGGTCCTTGACTCACCACTTGTTATCACAGAACTTGTAACGATGATCATCAGCTGGAACAATGTCGATTAGAAGAATGTACTTAGTTTTTGGATTCATCCCTGTTACTTTTACTTTGTAGCTGGGGAACATCCGCCTTGACACAGCAAAAAAAATATATATATTTTTTTTAATGTGGAGAAAATGTAAGGTATATCTTATATGATATGATATGATATCAATGATATTTTGAAAAGTATACACAAGTTAAAATGTTTTACTTCTTGCAGCATCTTATACCGGGTGACAAAAACCATACAGTGATCACCTATGTATTTTTCCATTGTACATTATGCAAAAAGCTTTTTCTAATAGCATGTTTTTATTTGCACATTTATAGAGGTTAATAGTTTACATAGCTAGATTCTTGATCAAGTCATTTCATGCGACTCATTCATCATTAGGATCAACTTAAAAGTATATACACATTAATTTTAAATTTATGTTCTGAATTTGTTTATCTTTTATAAATCTCCTTTGAGACAATGTCAATAGTTAAAAATCCCTATATTACTAAATCTGAATTTAATTAATTTTTAAATAAACTGGACTCATCTATGGAGCTGATTTTATCTTTGAATCATTTATATAAATTACTGCTATTCGAAAGTATATCTTGAGCAATAAGTAATGACTCTTATGGGTAAGAATATCAGAGAAAGAGTTTGATGAGGAATAAGCAGAACAATTCTTGGACAAACTAGGTGATTAAATCTGATAGTTATAGTCATGGTTTGTTGGTATACCAGCTCTGTGAAATATAGTGGAGCCAGGATGATAGACAGAATATGTTAATATACCAGACATACCAGCCATAAAATACATCAATGAAACTACCTTCCATGACCCATCTTGGAAAATAAACCCTCATTTCATCCCATGTGCATCAAAAGTAAGATGCAAAAGCAACTAGTGCTCATATAAACCTTAAGTGCTTTTTAATGGTGGCTCAGAATGGACAGCAGTTTATATAGTATGCATGTCACTGGCCTCCAAAAGTTCCACCATGGAGCATCAGTTTATCTGGGGCTTCCTTTGACAACAGGTTCAACCAGCAGTCATACATTTATAACTGTCTCTAAATTCTAAATAAATGGCTGCAAAAGTGCAAGCTCTCAACTTTGTGTGCAGGAGTAAAGCTTCAAAGGCCCATGGCTGAAGAGTGGCATGTGAAGGGCAGCCAAGATAACATTAGCTCTAATACCCAAAGAGCTGGGATTGCAATGAGGTAAGATCAGTGTCTGTTCTAGACCAAGGTAAGCTCGTGTGTCTGGTCCGGAGCTGAAATCCAATCACGGATATTAAGCTGGATGGGGTAATCCCAGAAAGGTGCTTTAAGCTGTAGGACGATCGGAAACAGAGCTTTCTGTAGGATTTTACTCTAAAACTGGCTACTAACAGTGTCTTTTCTCCATCTGACGTCTGCCTGCACTGCAAATAATTTTTAATAATTAATTGTACAAAGGGGTTGGTGATAATGTAATAAAGTAGATTTTAAATGTTCATGATCATTGCTTTAAACAGCTTTCATGTAATATTTCCAAATTTCTTAAACCATTATAACAAGGTATTACTTCTAATATGTATGACTTTCTCTCTGGTCTAACATGTGAGTGTGTATGTGTGGAATGGTAAAGGATAAGGAGTGTGTCAGCATACGCATACTGCCAGCTGTTTCTTTTAGCATGCTCCCTCTCTCTTTCACTCGCACGTCTGCTCTGCCAGTGATCCATCCTGTCTGTGGGAAGCGGCAGCAAAGCAAAGATCAAAAAGATGGGGATGATGAAGCATTGGGGCCCATTGGAGCCTGGGAGACGCTGATCAGTGCCCAACAGTGTGCTCGTTGACGGTGTGTGTACAATGAGATGGCTCACATTGTCCGGCTGCTCTCACTCTCAACAGCCATGAACACGCTGGAGTCTTGGACATGCTCATGCAATAACAAGCCTCTCACGATCACTCTGAGGAGTTCTTCCAGAGTTCAGCTGTGTAGAATAGACACCCTATGGGTGTGGACAACTTTCTCCCTCTGCGATGCACTAATATTATGTAGTTTTTCACTTTTTCATCACAGAAAAATATCTGATCTAAATCTGCTGATATATTTGTACTTAATCGGGTGACAATCAATCTGAAAGTAAGAATTAGGCTGTTAAAGGAGCCATTAAACAAAATTATAATATGTATATATGTATATATATATATTAAAGTATTTCAGATAAATATCTTACAAAAACATTAGATGGAATTAAGGAATAAGAATATATATATAATGGGATATATATAATATTTATATCCCACACCTCAGTGTATGTACAATCTAGTTTTAAGTTTTAAATTGTTTCACTTACTTAAACTGGTAATATTTTAAAATGCTCTTTAGGCCTTTCAAACTGGTTTTGTATACCAAAGTTTCTAGCTTTATTTTTTCTTAACGAAAACACATTATCTTACTCTGGATCAAATATTAATGATGCCATAAAGATGCGTTTTGTTGCTTAAAAGACTGAACAAAAACAATCAAGTATCTATCACCTCTCTAGTTTGGACAACACATGCTGGAAATATTTAATATACTTTGTACAACAGTCAACAGCCAACAACCAATTATACGGTTTATTGTGAGTGAAATTAGAGTCATGCAGTTAACATTGCAATACTGTGAATAATAAGTATACTTTAATTTTTCTTCTTCATTTGTCTTTTACAGAAATGAAACATTAAAAAGTGAATACCATTTACTGTAGCTTCACTGCATTTTGGTGTACATTACTCATTTTATCATTCATCTTCTGCTGTGGCCAACCATACTGCCATCTAACAGTACTGATTGTTAATGTGCAGAAACAGCCAGCATGGGAAAGATTACACAGCACAGACACAGCTTGACACCCTTGGTAACTTAACACTATGATGAGAACTACTGAAACTCAGTCGCTGTTTATGTAACAAGATCCTTACACAGAGCTATGTCTGTGATTTCTGTTGAGACTTACAATTCAATCTTTTTTTTTCTTAATCAGAAAAAGTAACACAACAAACATTTGTCTTGCTTTACCAAGCTGGGAACATATTTTTTATGATAAACCGCATTGGAAATGTTCATCTATCAATGAAGTACTGTCTAAAAAGGCAATCTCCCTTGCAGCTGTGTGATAGTGCACTGCTAAGCTCTTCAAAGAGGAATTGTTGTGCACTTCATCAGCTGGACAAGGGAGAGCCCATTTTTCACAAGGTTATGGCATTAAGAAAAAATTGTGGTCACCTTATACATTTCCCACATAGAAAACCTGAGAAATCGCAGGCTACGCCTGGCAGAAACCATTGACTCATGCTCTACCTAATGCTCAAACTCCTGCTCCTAATCTATGTTGTGCATTAAATCTAACACACGAGGCCGGCATTTGTGTTTTCAATTAAATATTGATGGACATAGGAATTCACCCAAGCTTCATGTTGGTAGATGATTGTAGTCATGATTACTGATAAATCAAAATATTAGAAATAATGTTTATTTTGGGTGTGAAAAATACTGATAATATTTACTGCATGTTTCCCTTTTCAGAATTTTGGTAAAGTGTAACTCACTCACCTGCCAGCTTTAGTGATAATCATCTCTGTTCCTGCCTCATGAAACCTTTTCCAAAGTTCCCTCTCATGAAGGACTACTTTGATGTTCTCGATGTTCTTTGTGAACAAAACAAATGATCGAAAAAAAATATGACAGCATTCATTTTTCATGTAATTGTGGAAAAGAATATTGATCTTACTTTACCTGCAAAGAAATACCTCTAGAATGTAAAAATGTATTCCTAATCTATTTAAACTATATCAATTACAGTATGTTGGAGTGTGTGTTTGTGTGTTTTTCCTCAGCAATATAATGTAAAATATTTCTTGGTTTTAAACATGCCACATATTGTTGTTGGACATTGTTTTACCTGGTCTACATCATTGTTGTGGTGAATGGTCGGGGCCACATTTAATCCCGGATGTGAGGAGTCGGTAGCAAGCTCAGCAAGCTCTCCAGACTGTGCCACAGTCACACCTTCATCAGCCACAGCTGAGGCCTTTTCTTGGAGCATCTCTGAAAAAGTGAAAAAAAAACAAAAAAAAAAAATTGTATTGAGTAAGTACAATTGTGTATACATATATGTAAGTATAATTTTGTTTTATTATTGGTATGTAGTTCATCAGTAGTCTAGTATAATTGGTTTCACTGCAAAAAATATATACTAATGATTATGAATAATAATAATTTAGGATAAACTAAAATTGTTTATTACAAGCACTGAAATACGATTTTTATTTAAAGGGATTTGTTTAGCTAACATTGTTTAAACTATATTTAACTGATCCAACATGGCATGACAGGGCCAAATCTATTCATATCCTTTATTCTAAAGTAAATCATTTATAGCACTTAAAAATGTAAACAGTGAGATTATTTTAGAATTCATTCAAAAATCTTTTACTTTTCAGTATTCTAAAACATCCTTAAACACTATGACATTATAAGTTTGTTATATTTATATATTAATATTTGTATGTAATATAACTGTTAACTATTACCTTACATTTTAAATTTACAAAAAAAAATATATATATATATATATAATTATTAAAAGTTAAGTTTTTATTCTATTTATTTTACATATGATTTTTAAAGTTTACTCAAAAATAGGGTACCTGTGATGATTGATGGAAACATGACCTGATAATATATGGCTCCTTTTTTTTGTCCTTGACAGTGTAGTGATATTATACAGTTCACATCATAAACGTTATAAAAATTGATTAACATTTACATTCTTAAGAGAAAATGTCATAATATGACCTGGCCTCTAAATTTCATGGAAAAGGTTGAGATCCATTTGTTCTTAAAGTATTGCCTGCCTAAATATTTATATTTCCAACATTACAGCAGAGTTTTATGTAAGAAGGCCTAAACACTGCTGATTCCATTAACAGAGGTCGCCATCTGAACCCCCCTCTCTCACGACCCTTTACTGCTCACACACAAACATCACATGAAAGGTACGGTTTATAGTGACACTATCGCCATAGCCTGTTGTGCCTATGTTGCTTATTCCAATAAGCTAACCACTCATGTCCTGAAGCCCTATGCCATTTTTCCATTTAATCTCACACCTATAAACAGTGTGAGTGCACACCCTTCAGATAAAAAGAGAAGAACAGTATTCCATGTAAACTTTTGCAGACATTTGTAGCCGCTAATAAAGATAAGGCCTGACAGCCGCGGTGAAGCTGCAGCAAGTCAGCCGTTGACTTTCCCTGTCCAAAATGTGGCGTTCACTTACACTGTTTAACTAACCCCAGTGAGCGAGAGCTGTGTTTATATCTCCGTCACTCTAGACATATAATCCGTTAAATTATTCTTGGAAGATTCCGAGATTCTTTTTTGCACTGGGTTTAGAGTACCTTTATTCCAATGTCCTGAGTGATAGCTAAACCTTCATGCATCTCTTTCTACGAAATGCTAAAATTGAGAATAAGTACCATATTGTGCTTAATTTTTGTTTGTATAGTAAGTATTTTTTTACTGGAAAATGCAACTGTTCTGTGTTTGTATTGGCAGAAACCGCTGATGGTTTTCAGGCTTCTTGTGGCTTTCATTCTGGGTCTGGCTTTGGCTGAAAAATGCAGGTATGATGCATGTTATTAAGACAGCTCTCATAAATTTTAATCTTGACTGCCATCTTGTACTGTAGCTCTCACCCCTCTGTGATGT
This sequence comes from Silurus asotus, assembly GCA_024362625.1. NCBI lineage: Eukaryota > Metazoa > Chordata > Actinopteri > Siluriformes > Siluridae > Silurus > Silurus asotus. The sequence continues at coordinate 4,858,040 of MU551550.1, read as the reverse complement.
GCTTCAGGCTAAAAAGGATACTGATTTGTAATAGAACCAAGTATTAAAGTTTCCATCCACTGTGGAGTAATGGATTGTTATTTTTGTATGGATTATTAATGATTTATACAGTATATGAGCACAAAACCATGGGTACCACAGTCCTTCTTTTCACTTTGTGAATGTCAAACTCTTAGTTTGAGTACCATGATCAGTAAGCTTCTGATAATTGCTATCAAATACATTAGAATAAAATTAGTACAGGTTTCTGCTGCATGAACCTGGTAATTAATAAAATGTTAAATAAAGCATTGCAGACATAAAGTTATTACCTACTAGAAAAAAAATATTAATAACTTAGGAATCATAGTTTTGTGTAAAAGAGCAATAATAAACATGCAGAATGCCTTTTTATTTTGTTCGCCAATAGTGGCACATTAAAAAGCGTTGTTTTTGTATTCTTTTTAATAATTTTGTGAACTTTAAGTAGTTTCAAAAATTCATATTGATGGTTCTTTAAATGAAAAATATACATATATCTAATTTTTATTCAAAATAAAGCAATGTCAATCGAGTCATCTGGATTTCTACTTACGCAACAGCAAATCGGCGAATAGGCCCAGATTTTCTTTACCCGTATTTTACAGTGTAAACAAAAAAATCTAATATTTAAAGCAACGCTATTTATTTATTTATAATGAATGAATAGACTAATAGTTTAAATCGAACATATACGTTTATAGTCCTATGGTTAATGGTTGTAACTGGTTGTGTTTACTTGCAATGGTTGATTTAAGGTGTCATGTTGAGTCTCGCGGATGTTTAATGCTACTAACTTTTGTGGATAGTTTTTTAGTGGACAGGCAAATGCTCCAGTCTTTAATGAAGGATTACACTTTCAAATTCTTTCATTTTGGATTCAGAGCATTTTAATCTAAACTGATTATTTGAAGCTTCTAATGGTTACAAACAATGTTTGGCTCAAGTCATTTTTATATTGTATTTGTGCTGTATTCATTTTTTGACACCTCGTTAGAGCACAGCAGCTGAGATGGAGGCTGGACACTGACCAGGCCATGCAGCTTTTGTACCAGGAGGATTTTACCCCCTCTTTCAACGCCATCGTACCTTCAAATTTTTCATTCAGAAGTGCATTTGATTGAAATAAAAAGCAGAATAAGATCCGCTAAATCAAATCAGATTAGGTCAATCATTTTCAAAAATTGATTTGTTTTTCTAAATATAACTGGATATTTGACGGGTCTCAAAACAGCGACTATTTATTCGTGCCCTCCAATGGTGGTATAAATATTACCTCATTAAATGGGCTACTACGTGCTGAATTGTTCCTTCATCTCCCTTCAGCAAGCAGGAACGAGTCCTCGGTGCGAATCGGCAGGAAGTTACGTCCCGGTTAGAGCGCGCGCTGTCTGCTCAGCATCTCCTGCGTCAGGGCGATGTAACGGTTCCCGTGCTTTCGCTCAGTTTCCCCAAAACACAGATATTCCACTCGAAACGAAATACTCTGAGCACAGCAGCAGATGCACTGGTGGCTTAGAGCAGAGCTCGCTACACTGTTTTCTTGAGAATACACACAGGGGAACTATGCTGAAGATCTTGATTTGTTAGGACAGTAGGGGTGAATTACAGGGCTCTCTCACGCGCTCCCCCTCCCTCTCACGTCTCATCGCTGACGTTGCGCTCGATAATAACACCTATAAGCGGCCCTCAAACTGTTCCGCAAACTCGAGCGACCACAACACCAGCCATTATTGCTCTTCTGCCCAAAGCAAGTTATCAATCGAGTCGTGAAACATTCAGAAAACATATCTCCTCCCCATCTCAGATGTTGATGGTTATGACTAACTCCAGAGCCAACCTTCAAACTAAGTAATAATTAAAGACTACAAAATATAAAGTCGAAGTTTAGTTTAAAGTCCCGATTTAATAAATCTGTTAAAGAATCATCCAGGAAAAAAAAAAGATCTCTTAAAAATGTGCAGCTTGATTCAAAGCCAAGGACACATCCTGCCTGGGGGGCATGTGAACAAGCTGAGACTGACAGTCAGAAATGACAAGAAATCATTCTATATTCAAAACCAGCACACAATCAATACTTCATATGAGTTCAGACGGTGTGGTGGTGGTTAAGACTCTTTGGGTTTTCTTGTTGTGTTCTATTGCTTTTTTTTATCTGCATTTTATTTGAAACTGGTTGAGGATTCTGTTTTAAGCGCCTCTACATTTCCAGTGAAATATGATTGCGGTTTTGGGGTAAATTGCTCGAAGCATAACGCTGAAAGATCGATAAATCACCTGGTGCAGCTTTGGCTTTATTTCTGCTGCTGACACGAGCAAATGAAGGGCAAGAGCTTGGATCTGCCTCTCACAAAACAGTCATTCATTTTTACTGAATCATGTCACAAAAAAAAAAAAAAAAAAAAAAAAAATAAACAAATAATTGCAGGTTTAAAAATTGGATCGATGAGTGTTTTAATTACAAACTTATATCATTGACGCTTTATATTTCCGTCTGCAGAGTGTCTGTAGCCTGTTAGCCTAGATCTAATATTAAATATAGTTATAACTATATAAAAGCTCTAATAACGTCTACCCGAAAAATTGTTTTAAAGATAAAGTGTCGCATACCTGCGCGCATCAACAACATTATTTTATAATTAAATCAATCATTGCCGTTTGCAAGTAAATAAACTACCTTTAATAAATGTAGGCCTTCTTAGTATTTGTTCTTTGTTTTGTTTTGTTTTTTTGTTTGTCATTATTATTATTATTATTATTATTATTATTATTATTATTAGCCGCAATATTTTATATATATATAT